>CM076846.1:179302573-179534475 GCA_039519185.1 Astragalus membranaceus | reverse complement strand
AGAAGAGAAATGGACCTTTTAGCACCAAATTTCCAGCATATCGTCCCAAGCATCAGTGAGATGATGACCGTGTAGAAGAAGCGAACAGCAGTGTACTGCGGGTTACGCCAGTAAGATAGATTTTGCTTCCAAAGACAAGTTAGGAACTGCTCAAAGATGACCGACAATACTTGGTTGGAAAATGCAATTCTTTTGAGTTACTACTTGGAATGCTCAAGCTTTCAACCAACTGGTGGTTATATCTGAAGAAAAAGATGGTATATTAATATACATATATAAGAAGTCAGCTTACAAAAATTACAGCCAAAAAGACACATACTGATATAGACTTGATCTTCGGTAAATTTCAGCAAAGTCGACGCCCAGACGGTTTTCTTCATCTGAAGAACTAACCTCAAGCATCCATGTAGCTGGGTTATATCCAGACCTGATCTTTGGAACTCCATCGATTGCCTACATCAGTATAAATATTACAAATAATTGAGGAATGCTTCATCACCATTAAACCATATAGCACATTCAGGAGACTTAGCGTGCATCAGCTGACCTCGAAATAACTGATTAATTCACTAGATTTCGGGCCAAGTGGACCAGCATATATGAGCTCTCCTCCCCGCTTCATACACAGAAGCTGTAAAGAAGTTGGGATTTCATCAGACTTGTGAGAAGATATTAAGTATTAAAGAGAAGTTCAAATAGACTTCATAAAAACAAGAGACCATCAAATCGAAAGATAAATAATGAAGCTCTCCATAAACCATCAATCAATTCAAATTAGAGACAAGATAGCAGAAACTAAATATACAACAGCAACGGGTATTGTTACATATAAAAAAGAATATAATAGAATCAAATTATGGTTATTGGTTGAACATATATCAGTATCAATATAAGAGTAAGCTGCTCCATAAGGGGCGCGATGTTACTTACTAATAGATACAACTCTAAATACCCATTTTTAATTGGAATGTAAGAAAGCCCTCTCAGAGAAAAAAATTACCTCATCAAAGGATTCAAATATGTCTATGCTAGGCTGATGGATCGTGCATACAATCGTTCGCCCAGTATTTACTATATTCCTCACAGTTCTCATCACAATCGCTGCAGCTCGGGCATCCAATCCAGATGTGGGCTCATCCATGAAGACTATTGAAGGGTTGGCAACCAGTTCACTGCTATAGTCAATCTTTTCGTTGTTCTGTTGACAAAACCATCAATTCCTGGTAGACCCACTAGTGCTCCACTTAGCGGAGTGAGCTCCACAAGCTCCATTATCTCCTCGACGAAGGCCTGTCAATCTAAAATTCTCTAAAAGTTATTTTCTGATTAAAAAGGCATTTAAAGTATTCCAATTCCACGTATGTCCCTAAATGACACAGAAAGGCCATACTGTGTCTCACACCTTTTGTGTCTCCAAGTCAACATCTGAAGATAATCTAAGCCATGCAGAAAACAGTAAGGATTCCCAGACAGTCAAGCAAGGGGAATGAACATCAGTCTGCTCACAGTAACCAGAAATTCTTGCAAAGTGTCCTGTCTTTTAGGATGACCAGATATATATATACTCCCTTCTATGGACACCGCCAGTTTTTCTTCCAGCTAATACATCCATCAGCGTGGTTTTCCCAGCACCACTTACACCAACCAATGCTGTCAGCACACCAGGCCTAAAAGCTCCCGAAACATTAACAAGCAGCTGCAGCCGTCTTCTGATATCCCTTGCTGTTTAAGTTCCTGAAGTATTCATTGAACCAAAAAGCATTTAGCCTATCGGAAATTTATTTTTGTTTAAAAAATGATCTGTAACCTACCAAAGGGACATCCACGTAGTAATTGACATTGCTGAAAGCCATTGAAAGTGGTTGAATGGGAGAACCATTCCTTTTTGTTTAAAATGTTTTCCTGGGAAGATACAACAATTGGATAAAAAATGTCACTTCCTAGCTATATACGTACATACAGCTTAATAAAAAATATATAATATACAATTTATAAATTACAAACACTTGATGCGAATGCTGTAAGTACTCCTCAGCTCAATAACAACGCTTTCACCTTTTCTTCTCTTCTCTCTTTCTTGCAGCTCAACTTTGAGACTACAGCTTGTTGTCTTCCCAAAGCTAAAGCAATAGTGGTAGCACAAGATATCATCAATGCGGTCCTCTAAACAAGGTTACTTTTTGGTTTATGAAGCACCAGAAGGCACCACAACATTAGACAAATAGAGGGATTATATACAGAATGATGAGTTCTTACGATTAAGGTAGGCTAAGAAGATTGTGAATAGAATGTTGAACAAAATTGTGTATCCAACCAATGCACCAAGACCAATCCAATACCAATAGCTCGCTGGATACAAACTCCGCGCTTTAACACCGCCTTGCCCAGTGAATCGGTGGTCTGGTTTCCAACTTTCTGTAACCGAGATTAAATAGCAAGTTGAGTACATTTTAGATGAAGTAAGAAAATTGATAATAGAAATCTTATTGAGTAAATATCACCACCTGAAACATTATCATCTGCATTACTAAACTAGAAAATAGTTACAATGTTACTGAAAGAAACAAATGATCATAATCACAACAAGGACTATACCTTATTCCAGGAATGTCCAAGGAAACTCATTTACAGAAGCTGAATTTTGTGCATACATCAAAGGAGAAACCCAAAAACCCATATCCACCAACTAGGTATACGGTTGCAGCAAAATAAATTACAGTCGAAAAATTAGTTTACCAAATTGAATGAAAACAAGCAGAGATTGCAATTCATGTTTGACCTTTTGAAATTATGTATCCGCCAAGAGCCATTACAACCAACATGGCAAATGATCCAAAGGTATTGGATACTATCATATTCCGACCCAAGGATCCTATCAAACGAAACAGGCCTATAGACATCTGGTGCAGAAAGAAATAAAGCAAGAATTGCTGAAAAAATCTGCAGATCCAAAAGGACAAACAATAGTCACCACCAAGGGAAACTCTTAGAATACATGAAAACACTAATAAGTGAACATAGAATAGTTATCACCTACTAATTGCAGGATCATATCCACTTCCATAGTATGAGACCACTACCCAGCATCCAGCCTCATGAGGAAATTGGGATACTAAGGAACCAAGAAGGAAGTGTATATGCCCAGCTAGGATAGAAGTGCAAGTCTCTGTGCTTGTAAGAACTGGAAGCTTTGCAACTAACATTGACACCTCCGTAAAACCATTGAAAAGAATAATAATCATAGAAAAATACAGTGCTCCAAGATATAAGTTTCCGTCATCAATTGTATTATGGTGCATCGTTGTCCGGAAGAAAACACTCATTGTAATTAAAGCAATCAGAAGCAGCTGAAAATAGAAAATAAAGGTCAAGATCAGCTTCGTAAACCTTACCCAGTTATATCCACCTTAGAAGTTTAGAACCAACAAAAAGTCAATCTAAACAAATCAAAAGAAAGACACATGCGTGCATGCAAACGCATAATAAAGGAGATTCTGAGAAAACTAAATAATTATTCATTAAGAACAGAGAAGAAGAAAAATTAATAGACTACGAGAATTATTGCTTTTCCTTGAGGTAATGCACTAGAATTACTTTAAAACATCAAAATATATACACCATCAACTATTGTATACTTGTGTCGTAGATTTTATAATGGTGGGGATACCTGAACAAATTTAAAAATATAAATAAATGCATTCCGTTTCATAAGAAGCTTCTGCCACTGGAAATTAGTCTTGAGAAGTTCAAGCTTTTTTGCGCCGTAGGAACAAGTTGCTAAAGCTGCTGGATGGTTATAGCGTCTATCAAAAGGAATACTTAGTTCCTCGGACAAAATCCTTCCCTCACGATACATGGAAAATGCTTGGGCGAATTTCCAACGGTATGTACGGTTAAGACGGTCAAGAACGGACCAGTACTGCTCTTGGTCCTTTTTAGACGTGACCTGTTGATAAGAATTTTAAGTTTGAACAGTTAAACAACTGGTAAAATCAAATGTAAAAGAATTTTTTGTTCAGATATACTGCTGCTCTCTTCTTGCAAGAAATCTGCTACATTTTTTCGCTCAGGGCACTGAATCCCATCAGTTTGAAAAATTCAATAGCAGCTTCACGGGGGCCCCTGATATACAATCTGACCCTCAGACAAAAGAATAACATCATCAAACAACTCATAGGTCTCGGGAGCTGGTTGAAGAAGAGATACAATTGTGGTTGCATCAAGTGCATGTGTTGAATGCTTGAGATATCTGATGATCTGATAAGTAGTTGAACTATCCAGACCAGTTGATATCTCATCCATGAAACAGCACTCTTGCTGGACCAATTAGTAATTCACCTGTACATCACACATGATGAGCATATGCCAAATCTATTTTCTGAGGCGCTAGTACTAAGACATGCAATACGTGTCAGTTACTGTGGTAAGCCGCTTCTTTTGCCCCCTGAGATCCCCTTAAGCATTTATCCCCCACTAATGTGTCACCACATATGTCCAAACCTAATATTTTGTGAGAAATAATTTTATACTCAACAATTAAACAATGTCATAACCATATAAATCAGACATAAAAAAACAGACAATTGTAATATTTATTTAGATTACTTGCCAAAGAAGTTAAAACCATATAAGGCTTGGAGGAATTTTTCTTTTAATTTTATTTGCATGTTCTCGACTTTGTTTATAGGATTCTCTCACTCTGTAAGTCATTGGTTATCCAAATTAGGCAGCCAGGACATTGGCATAGTATGTTTATTTGTTGGATAGGGTCTTGCAGCACCTTCAAACTGATTGGAACTACATGATCTTTGGTCCAGTCAACCTTATGATCCACCATTCCTTCTCTAATTCTTCTTATTTCTCAATTGATGAACACACTAACGTGTTTTATCCAGTAAAACAGATTATTTTGCATCGCGAATTCCATCATTGGAAGAAAAGATATTTCAAAAAGTAACCAAGTCAACAAAATATTTTCACATGATAACTCCCATGCATCCAAGGACAAAGAGTAACAGTATTTAGGGAATACCTTCATGATGTACTCGACCACAAGATTGTTTCCTGTCCACCTAGAGCTAATGACTGCAAAAACATTATAGAGTAGATAAATTAGTGTCCCTGAACAAAGTTTATTAGCTTTAAGTTTTAAAGAAAAAAGGGAGATATTTTTCCATAAAAGGGAAGACAAATAGAATGAGAATGTACCTTCATGAATACATCAAGATCTTCATCAGGTTTTATTCCTGCATTCTTTTCTCTTCTAGCAAGTTCCAGCAACATATCTGGTTGTTAGGAATAATAAGAGTTAGCAGAGTTTGTTAGGAAACTGAATTTGTTACTCAGTTACCCTTGATAGTTATTTTCATTTTTTCTGGTATTGTGTTCAAGGCCTATAAAGCCATACTCGCTTAGTTAATCAATTACACATGAGAATGATTCAATATCTTTTCTATCTTTGCTCGTTTACACTGGTAAGACTCCAGAATTTAGTACATAGAACCTAGAATTCGAAATTGAGTATAAGTTAACATGATTACAAAAAAAGCATACCAAATTTAAATCCAACGCCTTGACAACGACCAGCAAACTGGAGAGTTTCTCTCACGGTCATCTCCGCCCACATGCCAATCTTGTTGGCTGACATAAGCTGACGTTCTCTGAGGAACAAACTCATTCAGACTATGTCCATTGTAAGTAATGTTCCTGACATCTTCAAAGGGCATGAAAGTACATAAATTAGATGGGGAAAAGCAAATATTTAAATTTGGTATAGCATTGTGAGTATAGGCCATTAGTTCAATTTATGCTTTATATATTTTAGATATTATGCTAGATATTATCATCAAAATCGAATAGAAAATGCAGGGCCAACCTTGGGCCTCCCAAGCCCTTGCTTTACGCCTAAAACCCATCTTTTTTATTTGTAAGTAGGGCTCCAAATTATATATAATCTATTTTTTGGATGACTTCCTAAAAAAATTCTGTACCAATCGATTAAATGTGGTTTGGATTGAATTAGATAATTCGGTTTTTATTTTTTACCAATTATTACATATTTAACTATTTATAATACTTCAAATAATATATCAAGACTTAATAGTTTTGTAAATATTTAAGAATAAATATAATACGCACAATATCTGAAATTAGAGGCTGTTCTAGACACCTGTCTTTCTGATCAAGAGACATGTTTTAACTAATATTTCCAATTACTGAGAAAAAAAACAACATAGTTGCCTTATTAGAACCTAAAATACTTAACCATCAGAATATATATACAAAAACATTCCCTTTCAAATGTTACTTTTTCAGCAAGAAAGATTTGTCAAGAAAGGTATTCAATGAATATCATTGGTTATTTTCAGAATAAAATTTTACAACGAATCTACCCATGTAGTTAGGGCTAGTTAAGAGTGCAGCAATGACCACGTGGCTTCCCAAGGTTTAGTTTTAACCAGGGGAAATTGTTTAATCAAAGAAAAATAGTCCACATGGCTCCCCGATGTTTAGTTTTAAGTAGGGGAAGATGTTTAGCATACACTAATCAAAGAAGAATGACGGGGAGATATTGTTTAAAAGGTAAAGAATTTCTTAGCAGCTTATACACGTGTCCAGTAAGGACTTTGTTTAGTTAATACTTAATAGTAGTAGATAGAAGTAGATAAAACAGAATAGAAGAATATAATAGACTTCTTAACAATCTTTTTGCGTTGGATAGTAGTATTGCTTAAGCTTAGACAGACTGACTGGCATGAACTTCTATGCTATTAGCAAAGTAGTTGGCCGCCTAGACATCAAGTTGTTTAACGTAATGAAAAAATTTGTACCTGCAAACCAGGTCCTAGTCTGCCAGCAAGGGCTAAAAGCAACGTTGTTTTTCCAGAGCTTGGCGGACCCAATAACAGCGTCAGCCTGCAAGAATAACAAAACAATAATCTATCAAAACACATGCTACATACACCCACATGCAAGAATTTGCACATGTAGGAAAATAATTTTTTTAAAAAAAATATTAATCAATTTTGAATTTAATATAGAAACGTAGGTAAAATATATTTATTGGGTCCAAAAAATAATTGTATCCATGTTAATGTTTTATCCGACACAATGTGAAAATAAATTTATTCATCGTACAAAAAAAAGATAATTTGATTCGTAAAATTTGATTTATCGATGTAAATTTTCTTTCAAGGACAAAGTTGAGTGAAAATAGAGTCATCCTTGTTGTACCCAAGAGCACTTGGTAGGGGTTTCTTCAACTTAACCAAGGTTCTGGAATTGAATATCCAGCCTTGGTCATGCAGCAGTGTTAAATCTCTTACCCATTGTGGTCCTACCCGACTAGAAGAATTAGTCTCTGCAATTGCGATGATACTCGATTTATACCAAAAATAGAGTCATCCTTGTTGTTTTCTTTTTTCTTACGGTCAACTCCTTTTTGTTTTCGAGTAACAAACAAGTATATGGTCTATGCGTGTATAGTAATGTTTTTAATCTAGATAAAATATAAGATACACGAATTGACAAAAAATTAAGAAAATATTAGTTTTATTATAAAAAAATATTTTATCCGTAACTTGATAAATATAAAAATGTAATAAAGAAATTCATAACCTTTCAAAACTGAGTTTTATAAAACTTAATATAACTGTTTAGTTAGTAAAGTTTTCTATTGTAAATATTTTTATGATTAATAATGTTTATCTTTTTTGGACAAGATGATTAATGTTAATCGGAGATACTAAAATACTGATTAAATAAATTAAAAAATTAAAAATCCATTTGAATGATTTTAAAGAAGTAAATATTTGAGCAAAAAAAAGTAAAAAAAAGTCAGTGGTGTGTAACAAAACACAGAATCATCGTTCTCGGGATGAATGCTATGAAATGGTTAAGTGTGGTTAACGCCACTTGGATGCATGGTTATGCACCTAATACACTGACCTTGAAGGTCTGATAATCCACTGATGTCGGCAAGAATTGTCAATTTGCTTCTCTTTTTTCTATATATCCGCAACTGTCTTAGAAGTGCCTAATCACAAAACGGAAACCAAATTAGAAAGAAAAAACAATTGATTGAATGCAAGGTGCAAAATTAGAACAAGATCAAGGGTAAAAAGCACCTCAGTCATGTTATACATGAAATTAGGAATCGTAGGCAGAGCTCTGCTTCCGACATGTACAAAAGTCTCAACGGTCAAGTTTTGAAATCGAACTTCAATCTTTGGAAATTCCAAATGTACTCTGTAGAAACCATCATCGAGTAAAAGCATTTACTTAAATTAGCTATCTATTCTATACTACATTTTGTTTTGACGTACATGAGTTACCTACATATTTCAGATAAAGCAAAAGTGAAAAATTAAGACCAAACAGCTAATATCTTGAAGAAAGAAACAACTAAGTAAGCATTTACTTCTTGAACATGAATTTAGTGAAAATTTAGATATCAGATTACGATTAAGAGTTAGGTATTGGATCACTATAATTATCCAAAATTGAGTTGAAAATTTTAAACTATGTTAAAATCGCTGCTGTAGAATCACTTTTAACTAATTTAATTTATATAATCACGTTGCTTTTTATATATTAATAATAATAAAATAATAATTTTGAAATCATACCGAAACACACAAGAATTAAAGAAGTGAAGCGCAAATACCAGTATTTCCAACCTCGTGAACTTTAAATTCTTTCTAACAGAGACCTAATTAACGTGATTGCTTTAGAATAGCGAGTCCTAGGAGGGGGAAATAGCGATAAAGGAAGTGGAAAATTACGCGTCGAATCGGCTTCTCATGCGTTGGAAGAATCTCTCAGGATCATTATCAACGAAGTCAATAAGCCTTTCTAAAAGAAGACGTTGCTCTTGCGATTGAAGATCGCGGACGTCGATCTCTTTCTTATCACCAACGAGGTTTTGGAAGATTCCCCTGCGCGCTCGCTTGTACGTAGGAAGCCTCTCGAGCGCCGCCCACCGTAGCGCCTCTCATCTTCCCCTACCTCCCTAAACGACGCCGATCTGGCGAACGCATTCTCCGCAGAGTTCCACATTGCACCCTGCTCCTCAGTCCTCACCGCCTATCAATCTTTGATTTCAGAGGCACAGAGAGAAAAAATAAGAAACAAGAATAGTGTGTATGAGGAGGAGAGAGAGAAAATAAAGAGTGAAATGAATGTAGTGAGAGTTTGATTGAGATGAATATTGAAGCACCACCACAACTGCTTTCTACTTGTTGGATAGGTAGTTGAGACTTTGAGACTGAGCATTAATAACTGGACCTTCTCTTTCTTCCCACTCCACAGACCGAGTTGTTGTCTTCGTTAAAGCGCAGTATTGTTGTTGTGAGGACCCTCATTTAATAGCCGCGGGAAATAGAGACACCGAAGGAGGTGAGGGCATCATGGAATTGTGGTGTGTTACCGAAAAGGGCATCATGGTCATTTGCATAACCCGTTAGGTATTAGCGTCTCAACAAACTATAACCCGGTTCATCCATATTACTCTAGGTGTGTACCTTCTTCTGCACAAAGTAGTCGATACTCGTGCTTACATACGAGTGTCGTGGTGTTCTTTTTATAAATGAATTTTAGATAGTATTTAAATAGTCTGAACATTAATCGGTAAAAAATAAAGACAAATTTAAAGTAGATAAAAAATGAGTTTCAAATAAAAAATAGATAAATATTAAAATCTAAAAATATAAAAGTATCATTTAAAAACAATCTGTGCATTTATCCGTATTTTTTATATATCAGTGTTGTTATCACATGTTTTTTTATATATCAGTGCAGTTATCCTGTGTTTTTAAATATATCATTGCAGTTATCCCCGTATTTTTATCAGTGCAGTTAACCCGTGTTTTTATGTATCAGTGCAGTTATCTCATAGTTTCAATTGATTATTTGAGTTGATTAGTAGATTATAGTAGATAGTAAAAGATAGATAGTAGATTATCAATAAGAAATATTTATCCCGTGTTTTTTTTATATATCAGTGACAATTATTTGTCCTTTTTTAGGTATTAGTGACAAATATTTGTCACGTGTGTTTGAAATATTAATCAGTTTAAATAGTCATTAAGCCTTCTTGTTTTTTTAGATAGTAGGTTTATATTAGTCTTCAAAATTATAATTATCAATGGAAAATATTAATCCCGTGTTTTTTTATATATCACTGCAGTTATCACGTGTTTTTATATATCAGTGCAGTTATATCGAGTTTCAATTGATTATTTTAGTTGCTTAGTAGATTATAGTAGATAGTAAAAGTTAGATAGTAGATTATCAATAAAAATATTTGTTTTTAATATTAATTAGTAGTTTAAATAGTCATTAAGTCTTCTTGTTTTTTAGATAGTAGGATTGTAGTAGTAGTCTTCAAAAAATTTAATTATCAATAACAAATATAAATCTCGTGTTTTTTTATATATCAGTGTAGTTATCCAGTGTTTTTTTATATATCAGTGCAGTTATCTCGTAGTTTCAATTGATTATTTTAGTTGATTAGTAGATTATAGTAGATAGTAAAAGAGAGATAGTAGATTATCAATAAGAAGTATTTGTTTTAAATATTAATCAGTAGTTTAAATAGTCGTTAAATCTTCTTATTTTTTAGATAGTAGGTTTATAGCAGACTTCAAAAAATTTGATTATCAATGAAAAATATTAATCCTGTGTTTTTTTATATATCAGTGCAGTTATCCCGTGTTTTTTTATATATAAATATTAATCTTGTGTTGTTTTTATATACCAGTGCAGTTATCCCGTGTTTTTTATATATAATTGCAGTTATTTTATAGTTTCAATTGATTATTTTAATTGATTAGTAGATTATAGTAGATAGTAAAAGAGAGATAGTAGATTATCAATAAGAGGTGGTAGTAGATTATTAATAAGAGTGTAAAAAGATTTCGGAGAGAAAAATTAAAATTTTAAGGTGATAACTTTTTCTAAAAAGATGATTTTTTTTTTGTTTGTTAGTGTGACTCATTTACTTTTTTATTGGTAACTTTAGTAGAGTAGTGTTTGTATAACTTTAGAAATTTATTTAAAAAAATTAAAGTGAAATGATAAGAGAAAGAGAAGAATTGTTTATAGGAAAAGTAAAAGGAAAAGTAAAGGAAAAAGAAAAAATGAAGAAAGAGAGTGTAAGAGAGAAGTGAAAAGGAGGAAATAGAGTGTAAGAAGAAAGAGAGAAAAAGAAAGCAAGAGAGTGTGAGAAGAAAAAGAAAAAAATAGAGGGTAATGATATTTTTACCCTTAAATTAGATATGTGTCGTATTAATAAGAGATCTAAATTGGTAATTTCATAAGAGGTTTGTTTGTATAAATAGATTTCATAGGAGGTTTGTTCGTATAAATAGATATTAGATTAGATTCTCGGTTGCAGCATCCTGGCGCTTTGAAGGATGTGTGGTTATTAATGTGTTGAATGAGACTAATATAGTGGAAAATAATAGTGGATAAATTCTAATATTATTAATGTGTTGAATGAGACTATTATTAATGTGTGTATTATTATCAATAAAAAAATGGGTTTTGTAAAACGATTACTTCCAGAAATTCAAACATTTGTGGGAAAATGATTTTTAATGAAAATATTTTAATTACAAGAAAATAGACCATAAAAACTGATTTTTAATGTTAAAATATTTTAATACTCATCTACTTCATTCTGCATTTTTTTTGTGACCAATCTGCATTTTTTTTAAATCTGGTAAACTCAAAACTTTCTTTCGAATATAGATCCATATATATTTGCAAATACATAAACATAACCTTTTCACAAGCTTGTCGGGTAACCCAAAAATAATCTGGTCCATTTGAATATAATAATAATAAATCAATGGAGTTAAGCTTACTTTCCTAAGTTACACTATTAATTTTGAATATAATAGTAATTTAGTGGGGTGAGTGAAATATTAGTTTTCGGGGTTCGAATGCAAGACTTTTTCTTTTTGCTCTCTTTTGGTTCACTTTTTCGATATCCCTTAGTTCGACAACTGAGCTATCTACTTGGGGATAGGGATACGCTATGTATAACTTGATGCACCATATATATTGGTAGATGGGTAATAGTAATACAATCGCTCATGCAATCAATACTGTGCATAACTAATAGCTGACTGATTGGTAGATGGATTTTTTATGAAACTGTTATACGGTACAAGGATCCACTGATTTACGCTTGCTGTGATGGCGATTGAACAGTGGATTATGGTGGTTTTTGCTATTCAATTTGTAGGAAAGCCTCCATGCTTGAAGCAGAAACACTTTGTTTTTATTATGGTGTTTTTCCTAAATTATTTTTGCTTTAATAAAAGTAAAAATAGTATAATAAAAAATTTGTTGTATTGATAATCGTAAAAGCAAGCGTGCAATAATTAAGGGCAAAGTTTGTACTCCCTCCAGACTTAATTATAAGCAAAAATAACTATTTTCACACATATTAAGGATAGTTTTGTACATTTAATTTCCTTGAATTCATGGAAAAAAAACAAATAGATTTACTAAACTATCACTAATTAATAGTCATCTTTTTACAATATTAATGAGCTAACTTAATGGTAGTTGTGGAAAAATAGCATTAAATATGAGTAGATTTGTTAAGATTTGCTTATATTTGAGTCCACCAAAACTAGACACTTTTTTGCTTATAAATAAGTTTTGAGGGAGTATATTAAGTGAAAAAAAAACTGACTTGATAGTTTGATTTTTTTATAGGCAACGTTAGTTGTTAATTGTTAGAGAGGTGAGAGAAAGTTAATTTCCAAGGTTTGAAACCTCGACCTCCTTCTTATATTCTTTCGGTATCTCTTAGCTCGCCAACTAAACTACCTACAATTTGGTTAATTTATCCAACAAGTTATTAGTACTTGACTGCACTAAATTCAAATCCTAAATATTATTACCCCTGAATTTACCTTTTCAATATGGCTTAACATTTCCAAACTACTTTGTACCATCAATCAACTTGAGTAAACCTTTTATCATATGAGATCAGCAGCTTTCAATGGTAGGCTAAATTGAGTATTTTTCTCCTTTCTCAGTTGAAAATCCTCATTGTATTTATCAATTACTATTAGTTGGTTTTGCTTAATTTTTAGCCTTACCCCAGGGCTTGTGATTAAATTTTGATGTCTTCCTTTTACTTTCGGATCATATTCCATTTAGTGTCACTTTCTTGTATTGTTGATTTTCCATTTCTTCTAACGAAGACAACAAGAGAATGATAGGTTTACACAAGTTAATTATTTGCCTATTTGGGTTTAGATTGTTGGCTTTATTTCAAGTGGTGTGCTTCTTCGGAAGTAGCTTAAATTGTTACTTGAGCAGATATTATAAGTTATGGATAACCCATACATGCACGTTAGCACGTACGTATATATTTACTCATATAAATATTGTTATACTTATTGTTATGGTAATTATAGTATTTTCTATCAGCACCCCCTCTTCAAAAGCCCAATTGATGAGAAGCCCAATTATAACAAGAGAGTCCAATCTTCAATGGCCAAGATCAGCCCGCAAGATCGGACGGACGGCCCAAAAACGCCAACACAAACACATCCAAACTCTATAAATACCCCATTCAATGCTCATTAATGGTAAGCACTTTTCTAACCAAACACTCATTCTCTCAAATACTGACTTGAGCGTCGGAGTATCATTGCAGGTACAACCTCGCCCTCCAAGATCGAACATCTCAAGATCGAACACCTCAACATCGCCTCTCAAGGTCGAACATCCCGGGTCGAACAAGACTTTCCTCTCAGCCTGAAGACAAAGATAGAATCAAGGACAAAATATCTACCAACTGCATAATATCGATCCTCACGATCGGTAGCACGGTACAGAACATTGGCGACCACAGTGGGAGAAACAGTACCCGATTTTTCTCACCATCTCCTTGAACTTATTGAATGGCACCAACACGCCGCTCAATACCGACTCGTCTCATGGCCGAACCTGACCTCGGCCCTCAGCAAACCCCTGAAGGCCACGTCCAGGACTCACGAATTCGTCACAAACACGAAGCCGATCCCAACACGGGACCTTCCCGAGCAATCGGGCGCAGATGAGACGAGCTTACCACCTCCCCCCCAATTACTCCCGACCTTGACAGACGCGGTTCAACAGCTCGTTCAGCTATTGGCTCGGCAAGAAGCGGTAAGTGAAGAAAGAAACAATCGTTTCGCCAACCTCGAATCCGAAGTAGCGAGACTGCAAAATCGAAACGTCCTGGATCAACAATCATCCGGGCAGAGCTCACTGGAAGAACGACGCCCAACTCGAAGGAGACTTTTTCATCGATCACCCCCTCGGAGAAAGCTCACTCATCGCTCCCCGCCACGCCGCCACCGAGGGAATGGTTCCCGTTCTCCTCCGGCTCGCCAATACGACGATCTTGATGATCCTCATTCTCCGCCACGCCGCCACCAAGGGAGTGATTCCCGTTCTCCATCAGCTCGACAATACGACGATCTTGATGATCCTCATTCTCCTCCACGCCGCCACCGAGGGAATGGTTCCCGTTCTCCTCCGGCTCGCCAAATTGAAGGCTCGACCTCGTCAAGGAGACGATCGAGAAGCCATGACAGCGTTCAAAACAATCAAACACGACGATACGGACGTCCTGAACCCCATCACGACGCCAACCACTGTCACGGGCTAATCGACCGGGCGAAAAGGTCCTTTCACAAGATCGATTGACAACTTCCGGGTTCCCCGGTATCTCGAGAAACCCCTGGAGGTTTGAAAACTTACGACGGAACGGGCGACCCCGACAGGCATCTAGACCAATTTGACACGACCATGCAGTATCGAAATGTACCCATGGAAATGAAATGCCGAATATTCCCTTTAACCCTAGACAAAATGGCTTCCGAATGGTTTCGGACGTTAAGGTCGAATACCATTTCCTCATGGGACCAGTTAGCAAAACACTTCTCGGTGCACTTTGCCCATTCCAAGAGCAAACCCAAAAACAAAAATGTTCTAGCGTCTATTGTCCAGAAAGTAAATGAACCCCTGAGGGAATATATAGAGCGATTCAACGTTGAAGCTCTTCAGGTTCGGCAGTTAGACGACGCTTTTCGAATTTTCTTCATGGCCCAAGGTCTGCTACCTGGAAGCTCGTTCCGAAAGCACATCAAACATGGGAACCTAACACCCTTCAGGAATTCCTCGAACTATCCCAGTGCTTTATTAACGAAGAAGAAAATTCCAAGGTCGATAAAACGTCGTCACATGCAGAACCATCAAAACGCCACATCGAGATCGACCCTCGTAAAAACTCGTGGAACATCGGTAAGAAAAATCGTCACCAGGTATACACCGAACTCAACGTCTCCAACGCCCAGTTACTAGGGGAATGTTGGAACGTCGAATTCAGGGACGTCAAGCCTCCCAGGTCCTTGCCTAGCCGACCTGGGCAGAAGGCCAACAAATACTGCCGATACCACAGAAGCAATGGCCATGACACAAACCATTGCAACGCCCTAAAGGATGACATAGAAGATTTAATAAAACGGGGAAAACTATCTTCTTATGTCAAAAGGGAGGGAGAACGATCTGACAACCTCGGAAGAGAAAGAAATGAAAACCTCAGGGCAAAAGGAAAAGAAGTGATCGACCAGACCGCGAAGAGCTGGATAAAAAACGCTCGGTTATCATGATGATAACTGGGGGATTCGATCATGAAGGATCGGGAAAATCCATGAAGAGAAAATGGAAGGAATTGTTGTGCGTGGCTTCAACGTCAACAACCCCGGTCGAGACTAATCGACCTCCATTATCTTTTAGTGACAACGACCTTATTGACGGAAAAGCTAACAAACACGTACCTCTCTTGATATCGGCAATCATAGCCAACAAGGAGGTACGTAGAATCCTGGTCGATCAGGGGAGCTCATCAGACATCATCTTTATCGATCTTCTGAGCAAAATGGGGATCGATAAAGAGGAACTCACCCCTTAAGAGGGACGGCTTTGTCCGGCTTTAACGGATCTCGAACGAAACCCCTTGGGCATCTGGAGCTAATGGTTACCTACGGAACCGAACCAATGGTCCGAACCGTCAGAACCAAATTCCTCGTCTTGCCTTGTGAATCCATATACAACGGCATTATAGGAAGACCGACCCTCGGCAGGCTCGGGGCGGTTACATCCACCACGCACTTAAAGATGAAGTTCCACTCTCTTTGCGACAGAGTTATCACTTTAAACTCTGACTTAGAGTCGGCCTCCAGGTGTTTTTTCCTATGGACTAAGAACGAACGAAAAGCTTCGGAGCATGAAGGGGTTCCCCCTTCGGAAGAACTGTCAACTCCCAAAATGCCAAAAGGAAGATCAACTGAAGTTAACACCGCCACTAACGTAGAAACCAACTGCGGTCCGGAGGTCGAAAAACAGATAGATATCGACGAGCTAACAAAAGAGCTCAAACGAAAAATCAAAAGACCAGAGCCTGATGGAAAGTTCGTCGAAATACAGCTCGGTTCAGACCCCTCCCAAAAATCAAAATAGGGATCGACCTTCCAGAAAAGATCAAGACCGTTTAACCCAATGTCTTAAAGATTTCAAAGACATCTTTGCTTGGTCGGCCGAAGACATGCCTGGGATCCCGCCAGAGGTTGCCTGCCATCGACTCGCAATAAACCCAGAAGCAAAATGGATCGCCCAAAGAAAGCGGGCCCAAAGCAAAGAGAAAGCCATTGCTGCCGCCTTAGCAGTAGACGACCTCATCCGAGCCAACTTTATCTCTGAGGTTAAATACACAACTTGGTTATCAAACCCAGTCCTGGTGAAGAAGTCTAACGGAAAATGGCGTATGTGTGTCGACTACACCGATCTTAATAAAGCTTGCCCAAAAGACGCTTTTCCGGTCCCCAGCATCGATCGTTTGGTCGACAGCGCTTCCGGTTTCCGGTTGTTATCTTTCATGGACGCATACTCCGGATACAACCAAATCGCCATGTTTCCACCAGATCAAGCAAAAACCGCCTTCATCACTGACCGAGGAAACTTCGCGTACCGTGTTATGCCCTTTGGTTTAAAAAACGCTGGAGCAACTTATCAAAGAATGATGAACAAAGTTTTCCAAAACCAGATCGGTAAAAGCGTAGAGGTTTACCTCGACGATATGATCGCCAAAAGCAAAAGTGATGACGACCATGTAAGCGATCTGAAAGCAATTTTCTCTGAGGTACGAAAAAACAGAATGAGATTGAACCCAGAGAAATGCACTTTCGGAGTTCGAGCTGGGAAATTCTTAGGTTTCTTCTTAACAGAAACGAGGATCGAGGCGAACCCGGATAAATGTCGATCCGTCACAGAAATGCGAACTCCGACGTCCAAAAGAGAAGTGCAAAAACTCAATGGAATGATAGCTGCTCTATCTCGTTTCATATCGAATGCAGCATTCAAATCTCTTCCACTTTTCAAAATCCTCAAAAAAGAAGAAAGAGATTTCAAATGGACGCCCGAGCAAGACGAAGCTTTGAAGCAACTAAAAAAATCTCTCTCCGAGCCTCCAATTTTAACTCGCCCAAATGAAGGGGAAACATTATACTTATATCTAGCGGTCTCGGAAGAGGCGTTAGCTGCCGTTCTAGTACGCGAACTCGAAACCGGGCAAAGTCCCATCTACTTCGCAAGCAAGGCTCTGCACGGGGCTGAAAGTCGTTATCAGAAAATCGAGAAAATCGCCCTAGCTCTCATTTCGCAGCTCGACGTTTTCGAGCTATTTTGTCGCCACCAGGTAGTCGTCCGCACTAACTACCCAATCAGACAGATACTCCACAGACCCGATCTAGCTGGAAGAATGATCAAATGGGCCGTGGAACTCTCAGAGTTCGGTATCAAATATGAAGCTCGAACTACACTTAAAGCACAAGTTTTGGTGGACTTCATCGCCGAGATGACACCTGCTAACACCGAATCTGACATATGGATCCTATACGTCGATGGTCCTCGAATCCAAAAGGGAGTGGCGCTGGGATTATGCTAGAAAGCCCGACTGGGGTCATCATCGAAGTTTCCCTTACATTCGGTTTTCCCACCTCGAACAACCAAGCAGAGTACGAAGCTTGCATCGCCGGACTTCGCCTGGCAATTGACCTCCAAGTCCAAAAAATTAAACTCCATACCGACTCTCTCTTGGTGGTCTCCCAGATCGAAGCAAATACGAGACCAAAGAACCGATCCTACAAAATACCTACTTCAGGTACAGTCACTAATAGCTAAATTTGAAGCAAGCGAGATAGTTCATGTCCCAAGAACGGAAAACCAACGAGCTGATATCCTCGCCAAACTCGCAAGCACAAAAACCCCAGGTAACCAAGGACGACCATCCAAGAAACACTACACAAACCCAGTGTATCTCTCGAGCCTCTGTTTAACCCGACCATTGCATGCTCGAAGAAACAGACAGCTGGATAACCCCAATTTTAGAGTACATCGTCTCAGGAACGGAACCCCCAGACAGAAACGACGCCAAATATATCAGGAGAAGAGCCTCGGCTTTTTCAGCCATCAACGGAACGCTCTATAAAGAAGCCTCTCTTCCCCGTTAATAAAATGCATCGAGGGAGAGGAAGCGGCCTATGTATTAACAGAAATTCATGAGGGAATCTGCGGCCAGCACATGGGAGCTCGATCTTTAGCACGAAAAACCCTTCGAGCCGGCTACTACTGGCCGAGCATGATCGGCGATGCTAGTAATCACGTGAAGAAATGCAAAAAATGTCAAATCCACGCCAATGTGCACATAGCCCCCCCACAGACCTCACGAGTTTATCCTCCACATGGCCCTTCGCATGGTGGGGAATGGACTTACTCGGACCTTTCGCAAAGGCACCAGGACAAGTCAAATTCTTGATCGTCGCCGTAGACTACTTCAGCAAATGGATAGAAGCGGAACCCCTGGCGACCATCACTGCAAAAAACTGCATAAAATTCTTCAAAAAAAGCATTATGAGCAGGTTCGGGATCCCCGAGGTAGTAGTAACGGACAACGGGACGCAATTCACAGACACGGGATTTCGCAAACTAATGTTCGAGCTTAAAATTAAGCACCATTTCACTTCAGTAGAGCACCCTCAAACCAACGGTCAAGCAGAGGCTGCAAACAAAGTAATACTGAACGGGCTGAAACGACGTTTGGACGATGCTAAAGGAAATTGGGTAGAAGAATTGCCTTACGTCCTCTGGGGATACCGGACGACCCCCCAAAGCTCCACTGGGGAAACACCTTTTAGGCTCTCCTACGGCAGCGAGGCAGTCATCCCCGTCGAGATCGGCGAACTTAGCTGGAGAACGGCGAATCCAAAAACACAAAGCAATAACGATCAAGCCTTAAGAGAAGAACTCGACCTCATCGATGAAATCCGAGGTCAGGCCTCGCTCCGAGAAGCGATCATCAAACAAAAGGTTGCAACCAGATACAACACCAAGGTCGTTCACAGGGATTTCGATCCTGGCGATCTGGTACTCAGAAGAGCTGACGTCGGTCAGAAAAACGCCTCCCAAGGAAAGCTCGCCCCAAACTGGGAAGGGCCCCTACCGAATTTTATCTAAAACCGGTACGGGAGCCTTTAAATTGGAGACCCTCCAAGGAAGAAAGATTGAGAGGACTTGGAATGCAACAAAACTAAAAAGTTATTATCCTTAGAAAGAAATCATTTACACCGATCTTATGTAAACTCGAAACAAGTTATTAATCAAAAAAGGAACTTGACATTTCTTTCAAACACTTTCGATGCTTCTCAAAAGTTTTTTACCAGGTCTCCACACATTCTTGATTTTCATCAAACAGAATGAAGGGACCCAATTCCCCCCACCGGGAATCAACTGGGACCGATCTTAAATGATCTCCCCAAAAAGCGACCACCCAAGGTCGCAAACTCTTTGAGAAAACAGTTAAATCCGAGCCGAGTCTTGGCAAACTATCTCAAAGAGACCGGGTCTTCAAGGATCGAAACATCCTAAGAACGACCATCGGCCACAGCTGCCGATACCCCTATAGGGCGAGTTAAATCTGGGCCGAGTCCTAGTAAACTGTCCTATAGGTTCGGACCTGTAAATCGAGTTCCTCGTTTACCGACGTTTTTACATCATACGCGACGTGCAGAATCAAAAAGCACTCGTTAAAACTCGCAAAAAACGACATACATGACATGCGAAATTCAAAAACCATTCATTAAAGCTCGTAAAAGCCTGATAGGCATATCCCAAAAGAGGTTACAAATATCTCCAGCCAGACCGACAGAAGTTCCGGATCTATACGAAAAACTACATAAGTAAAAGCATACACCAGGAACTTCTGCTAAAGAAACGCTGTTAAAACATCAGGCAGTAGAGGTCGGAAAAATCACAGTTTTCTTCTCAGTCTGAGCATCGATCTTAACGATCTTACCCCCTTCAACCTCGTGGTCAGCATCAATAATTGACCGATCCAAATTCACAGAAGGATTGAACAAAGCAATTTGCTCCTGGGCACACTCAAAACCCTCCTTATACAGCTCAATTGCAGAGTTAGCAGCTTCACGAGCCTCCCTCCTAGCCTCGTTTGCAAGCTTCGTAGCCTCTTTAGCATTTTTTCTGCTTTGCTGAATGGCTACTTCAAGCTCTGCAATTCGAGCCTCCACATCGCCGCTTGTACCGACCCGTGCCTCAGATGCTTTCTTCAAATCATCTTCCAATCCAGCTACACGAAACTCCAAACCTTTAATCTTCTCATTAGCCTCGACCAGTTGCCCCTCCAAAACTTTTTCCTTTTCCTCCAGCTCTTTTACGCGATCCTCCGCGAACTCCGCCCGACGTACAATTTCCCCTTGGCTTTCCTTCAGAACTTGAAGTTCTTGCTTTATTCGAGCAAGCTCTTTCGATTTTGAAGCCACATCTTCCACAAGCTTCACTCTCTTTGACTTCTCAAGCTCCAACGAAGCTGCAAGCACGAAAATAAGAAAAATCAGTTTATGAAGAAAGAGATGTCTTTATGAATGTAAGAAAGTAATGTTATTTACCCTTAGCCCTTTGCTCATATTTCTCTTTCTCGATCCTATGAACGTCGGCCAAATTCGCCAACAATTTAACAGACGCCCCGACAGGATCCTCCCGCCATTGGGCATAGTTTTGCTCCAAAAAACCCTCCTCTAAAGGTACGGCCTTGTTCTTATGCTTCGGTCTCCTCGAGGTCTTACTCCTTTTTTCCGGCCTTTGCTCGCCACTTGCCTCGGTGCGCACCCTTTTTGCCGAGGGCCCTGCACCAGCATCGGGAGCAGCCGGGGGAGGAGAACTGGAAACAAGATCGACCAGAGCCTCATAGGCAAGGTCCTCCTGGGTAACAGTGTTGATCGGGGAAGCAGCAGTAACCGTCCCAACAACAGTCTCAACCTGGGGAGATGTCGGAAGCGGAACGCCCACCTCCTCAGCATCTCCAGATATGTCAACACTCCTCATCGCCAGCGCCTTCATTACGGCAAGTTTCTTTGGGGCCATGGTATCTGGAAAAGAAACATAAAATCGGTCATCATACAAACTACGGTCAAAAGATGTGCAAAAATCAAAAGCAAGAAAAACGAACTACCTAAGACAAGTTGCACTCGTCTTCGCTTCCCAGCCTGAACTATCTTAGCCGCAGGGATACCCCGATACTTATGTTTTGAAAACGGAATGTTCTCAGAAATAAACATCAGGATCCTCTTGGTAAGAAGATCGGCAGCGTTCAATCGATCCTGACTAACAGAAAAGGAATTGGTGGATCGTTCAAAATGGGCCTGACTCCAACCAATGGGAAACTTGGTGGACACCAAAGTCCGACCATCCTCTGAAAACTTCCCCACTCTCTCGATCGCTTCGTCGGTCACCGGTTCGACCCAGTAAAAAAACTCCTTCCAATTTCCCTTCAACGAGTCCGCATAAGCTTTGAAAATCTTGGCCCCTCGCCTCGAGCGAAGACTGACATGCTCACGACCAGATTTATTTTCACTGCTGTTCCGATTGATCTCAAACAAATGGAAAAAGAGCAACGGCGAGACTGGCCTCTCCAGATGAAGACACATGAGTTCGTAGGCTCGAACAAAAGCCCACGCGTTTGGGTGCAACTGAGAAGGCGCAACATCCAGAGTCGCCAGAACCGTCTGCTCGAACCAAGTGAAAGGAGGCCGGATGTTCATCTCGTTTATCAGCATATGATACAAAGTGAACTTGAGCTCTCCAGGCCACAAAGCCACATGCTCCCCCTTTTTCATTCCCTCAACTCTCCAAATCCGCTTCGAGTGACCCGAAGCTTTCCTCCCGACCCTCTCCAAATTAAACCCATGCTGGTACAACGATTCGATCTCCAAAATATTTCTGGAAACCCAATCATATTGAGAGACCTCTCGCACCGGCACGTCAAGGTCCCCACAACCAGTACTAGAGTACCCATCCAGAGAAACAGCAGAAGCTTGACTGGACTCCGGTTGGCTCTTAGGGCGAGATTCAACCTGTTTTTCAACACCCTCTCTATCGGACTCATCGGCAGAGTCGGAACTCGACCCAAGATCGACCTCGGAATCCTCTGATTCCTCCACTGGGATTTCCTCATCGGACTCGGAAGTAACAGCCATCACATCCACCAAGCAATCCTCCTCCACATCTTCGGGAGTATCGTCATTCGGCTCATTAGCATCGGTCGCAGGAGAAGAACTTTCGCTCTCAAAATTATCTTCCGCCCTATCACTCGCAGGGGCAGAAGCAGAGTGCTCTTGCACGTCCGGGGCGGCGACTTCAAAAGGCTCGGTACGGACCTCAGGGATTTCACCACCAGAAGCCATCGCGCTCGTAAACTCTTTCCGGTACTGAGTGACGTCTCTCCGAGTTTGTTTCGTCCTCGCCAGATCGAATCTACAGGAATGGGGGACGAAATGTCAGGATTAAAGATCGAAAATGGGTTCGCGAGCAAGTCGGAACCCGACCTGACGACCCCCATTCTGAGATCAAAGGGGACGGGGGGAGGTCCAGGCACAAATGAAAAGAAAAGTAAAGAAAAAACCAAAAGTAGACTAACCTCGGAACTATATCGCAAGCTGATTATATCTGGAAATAAACGGTTGTCGATCCTCAGAAACCGACCTTAAAGGTACTTCGAAATTTCTTCAAACTCGTTCACTTTAAAGAAGCTCGGGAGCTCTCGAAGATCGGCAAATCAGAACAAATGAACAACAAGCAACAAATGAAGTGGTGAGACCCTTTATTTATAGCAAGGCGAATCCAATGGGCCTGGGCCTGGAAGTCGAAGCGTCACGTCTAAACCATGGTCCATTAAAATCCGCACGCTGAAGAATAAACGTCACCATCATGCGCCGCCACTACGAAGAGACACCTTGTCAGAAACAGTAAAAGTGGCACTGATTCCAAGAAAACACTGATTCCAAAGCAGCACTAAGTTCGGAAAAACTATCCACCTCGCTCGAAAGCTCGACGGACAGGTAGCATCGCTCGAAAAACCCCAGCCCCGACATAAGCTCGATAAATGGATAAAACCTCCACTCAAAGTCAAGATCGCTCCTCGTAGCGACCAGACTTGGGGGACCACTGTTATGGTAATTATAGTATTTTCTATCTGCACCCCCTCTCCAAAAGCCCAATTGATGAGAAGCCCAATTATAACCAAGAGAGTCCAATCTTCAATGGCCAAGATCAGCCCGCAAGATCGGACGGCCCAAAAACGCCAACACAAACACATCCAAACTCTATAAATACCCCATTCAATGCTCATTAATGGTAAGCACTTTTCTAACCAAACACTCATTCTCTCAAATACTGACTTGAGCGTCGGAGTATCATTGCAGGTACAACCTCGCCCTCCAAGATCGAACATCTCAAGATCGAACACCTCAACATCGCCTCTCAAGGTCGAACATCCCGGGTCGAACAAGACTTTCCTCTCAAAGCCTGAAGACAAAGATAGAATCAAGGACAAAATATCTACCAACTGCATAATACCGATCCTCACGATCGGTAGCACGGTACAGAACACTTATAAATAGAGTATTAAAACAAAAAGTAAAACTAAACTATACATATTAAAAAACAATACCACATGTTGTAGTGATAAAAATAATACCACTTGATATGGATGTAACTGAATCGATGATAGATTTAGGATCTGACCAACTGTATATATTTTGAATAAAAAATGCACACGGGATTAAAAAGAAAAAAAGGAATCCCAAAAAGGTAGCTCAGTTGGTGAGCTAAGGGATACCGAATGAGTACAAGAAAGAGGTCCCGGGTTCAACCCCTGGAAACTAACATTTCCTCTATCCTCACTAACATTGCCTATCAAAAAAAAAGGAAAAGAAACATATAAATAGAATTAGGCAAAAAAATGAAGTCGCCAAATCCAAGAGAATGATAAGAACAAAAGAATCACCACAAGAATAAGAGATTCTTGATAAGACTCGAGATTGGTTCTAAGAAGATTAACCCTAGAAAAGCCTTCTATATTCTCACACAAATGTGTTTTCTATTTCATCAAAGTTCCCAAAATGAGGATACAAAAGTTGTTTAAATACTCTGGGTTGTGCATAAGTTACACACAAACATGGAAAGTGACACTAAATGGAAACAAAGTTCCCAAAGGTGCATACACACAAACACGAACATACTCTAATGTCAACATAGACTAAAACATAATCCTAATTAAATTATGATTATTACATCTTAAAATAAAACGAGGTTCATTCTAATTTGAATAAATATGATCTCTTGATGCACTTGAGGTCCACACCAGACAAGGATTTTAATGGATAGTGAAAATAAGGTTCTTCCCAACTTTGTTAACCTAAACTGGTCAATGCATTGAGTCAGCGAGTCAATGGCCAGACCATCGAATTACTAGTTGAACGCAGGACTGGCCAACGCAAAATTCATAAATATTTTAGAAATAAAATATATTATTTGTTTAATATTGTTCTTAAAATGAATACATTCATTTTAAGTTTTTTTAAAATATCAAAATTGGGTGTCTTCCAATTCTCATGAATTGGGTTTTATACTTAGGGATGATGCTCTTAAAATGACCTCGATGGTTTAAGTTTTTTTAAAATATCAAAATTTCAATTAATATGCGAGTACGAGGGATGCTCTAACCATCCCACAATCGATTAGTCATACAAAATGGTACACCCAAAGAATAATTTTTATGCTTATAAAATACCTCCAACCAAGAAATGTCGCCTAGCGATACAACCCACTAGATCGGCAAGCCACTCAAAGAACAAGCATGAGGAGATTTCCCCCTCGAAAGAAACCAACTCCAAGAGAATGAGTGGATGCTGTCAACGGTTAGTCCCAAAATAGGTTCTCGACTAGAGAAAATAAATCTATTACGAATGTTCTTGTTCTGCACCGTATCTCTGGACCTGTATCTGATCTTAGACACAAGGTCCGATCCGAGATAGTTGGTAGGGGTTGGTCTTGATCAACCGATCGGTGCGAGCCCGATGTTCACGAGGGATTTGATCAAGCGGAAGAGTGCTCTCCCAAGATTCCTGATAATGAACTGGTGGAGGAAGGTCGCGCGAGCGAAGTCTGATCCGAAGACGTAGTGGTCATTGAGTCGGATGAGTCCGATGCTGATGGTGATGGGGGAGAGCAGGGGAGCACCAACTCTCGCTGGAGTTCTGATGATAGTGAGGCCGAAGTTGAGGTCGAAGTGGAGGATTTTGCCGAAAATCGGAACAACGAAGAAGATCTTCCTGAAGGTCGGAACAAAGGGGAAGATATTGCTGAAGGTGATTTCGACGAGTACCCCAGCACCGGGGTCGGTTTGGTCGATGTCCCCCTGCTGTTGCCTTTAAGTACCCAACGGGAATATTCCTGGGTGTCAGAGTCGTTGAGGGCGATCCGATTTGTGTATAAGGCCGAAGATGATATGAGCCACGTCGTTAAAATAATCGCCGGGAGGATAGGAGATTTATGGAGAGCAGAAGGCAGGGGAGAAGGTCAGCATGTCGTCGTTTGGGCACCGGCCCTCAAGTTCGTGATGTACGAGGTGACGATTGTCACTATGAGCCTCTGACCTCCATTCACCGCCTTTCAGCAGGAGGTTTTGGGAAGACTGAACCTCGCTAATGTTCTGACCGTATCTCTGGACCTGTATCCGATCTTAGACACAAGGTCCGATCCGAGATAGTTGGTAGGGGTTGGAATTGATCAACCGAGCTCCGCTTCCGATCCGGGGCAGGTGGTACCTGCGAGGACACTTCGGCGCTCAAGTCAGCTAGTGAGTCAGTTGCAAGTTTTAGAATTGGAGAAATGTGCACCTTTAATGCTAGCATTGAATGCTTATTTATAGGTTTTGGGAATCAATGGGAACCATTGGATATAGGTCTTTGATCCTCACCATTGATTGGTGGGTTTGCCTTTGGTATTGGGTCTTAGTGCAAAATGTTGTAGTGGCCCAATCCATAACAGTTCTAGATAACCCAGATAGTGGTATGTCATATTAACAACATACGTCACCCACACAGAGCCCTAACCCTTAAACAAGAAAAGTGGAAGTATAGGAAGAACGTATTTGTGGGTAAAACAAAATCGGTGTCCAACTAATTAGCTAACTCATACCATAATTTTCATCAAATAAACGAATATGAAGAAGGTGAATTGTAAACTCCAAGTGGTCTCTACGCGATACACAAGTACAAACAAAAAGATCCACTATGACACACCTCTTAAGAAAGTTTTTGAGTCGGAGCTCGACCTAAAAGCAATTGCCAAGAGAAGGCAATAACTCTTGAAGGAGGAAAAACTCTTCCAAACAGAATTGAGGATTGAAACTCCATGATATGAAAGACGTACCACTCAAAAAGAAGACTCTAATAGAAAACAATAAGTAGTGGAAACAAATAACATACTACCATAAATACCCCTGATCCAAACCCAACTATCTAGTTGTTGGGACAAAGAGCAAAGAGCTGGTATAGAATTGATTTTCTATCATAAATGCATCATCCCATACAAATAAGTGCCTCCTCCATAAAATATCTCAAACCTAAAGCCTTCCATCTCAGTTACAACAAGGTATTACATTGGTTTTCGGATCAACAGCTAACGAGAAAAGTCTAGGGAACCTGCAGCTCAAAGGAGGTCCCCAATCCAAATATTTTGCAAGAAAGAGATTCGTTCCCATTATCGAGTTTCCTCCTCATACACCTCAAGAACCAACACCCCTCATTAGACAAATGTGTTTTCACCAAACAAACACTAGAAGAGGAAATCCCCGCCCTCCAAGAATGATACATTCTCCACCTCAACCTCATACTTCGACTCAAGAAGCATAACCCAGAGGTTCTCCCTCTCCCCTGGCCTCCACCTGAACTTCCCCAAAACACTTAAGTTAACCCTCCTCACGTCCATCACCGGCCCCAAGGGACCCCAAAACGGATTTATCCTTTAGCTAGATAAATCCGTCTTAATAAAAAATGCGTAACAGATTTAATTCAGTAAAAGATAAATCTGGTAGTAAAAGATAAATCTGGTATTAAAATTAACTCAATAGATAAATCTGTTTTGTTAATTTGTAGTAACGGATTTATCTAATCCGTTTTGAATTTTTTCAAAACGAAATTATGTAATAAATAGATAAATCCGTTATGTTAAATTTTAAATAAATAAACGGCCAAGATTTCATCGACAATTTTGATCAACGGTCCACATTTGTTCGTCTTGGTAACTGTGCCCCAACGGATAAATTTTCAACGGTGTAGATCGCACCGACAATATAACGACACATAATTATTGACCATTGCTATAAATACCCACACTCACCCTAATTTCTTCCACACCAACATTTCACTCTGATTTACTTCTTTCACACCAACACACGCTAAAATGAACACTTTTTCCAAGCGACGGCACACTTACCGCTATTCATCATCGTGGCCAAATCACCAGGAGAGAAGATGGTGTCTTTTTCTCCTGTCTAGATCCTATTTTATGCAGGCTCCACGACGACATCACCTTCGATAGTTTGAAAGATAAAGTAGAGCTTAAGGTTCAAGTCAAAGGTGATGACCGAGAGGTTACTAAAATCACTTTTCGCAAACCTGCTCGTGGATCTGATGGCCGAGTTTACTGGTCCTCCATGGATGTGAAGACCGACGACGACGTGCGAGCCATGTTGAACATTCATGACGAGTATCAGTATCTTAGTCCTCTGCAGCTGTACGTGGAGACTCAACGGAGTGTCAATGATATTATACATCGTTGTTATGCTAGAGGACCAGTACTGTCACAGTAGATCGTTTTCTAAGAACTGTATTTGTTTTTGTTATGTTTTACTTTTTATGTTTGGTTGTGTTGTTGTTTCAGTGTAATCCGCTTTTGCATCAATCAAAATAAGTGTTGGTCGTAACGAGTATAATATCTGAAAAATATTACGCTTACTAAAAATATAACGAGTACACAAAAACAATAGTTCAAACAGAACAAACACTACAAAAACAAAAAAGAAATAGATAAATCCACAATAGATAACTCAAGGGTCTCCTCCCTCTGCCAAGTCAATCATTCCCCAGAGCGTGGCATATGCCGGAGAGCCTCGAGGAATGTCTCCGGACTGTATCAGCATCCGTAACCGCTAGCTAATAGTCATCAGTCTCTCCTCAGTCCCATCACTCCTAGTACTGTTGGTGCTGCTATTGGTGCTTCTACTGCTGGAAGGAGACGACGAACTAATACCCTAAAGTACTAGGGCAAGTAAGTCGGATGAACCTCACCCACCTCCCTGACAGGAATAATCGTGGTCATAGTCTTGGCAACAGTTCTAGCCTAGTCGGACAAACTCGTCATCACCTCTTTATGGCCTGGGCGACCCAAGCGGTTCACAAGGAATGACCTGGATGTATCCAAATTGTCGGAGGACCCTATCCGGCATGTAGAGGACAACGATGTCCTCCCATCTAAGAAAGCCCCTGTCTAAGGAGAAAGCCTCTTCCGATCTAGCGTCCCGATGGTCCTGAAAGGGTCTCCAGACAACGTCATTAGGTGTCAATGGATCCAACCTCCTACGATACTCTTCCAGTTTTACTGCATCGGTCTTCCTCCTCTTCCACCTCCCAGCACGTGGACCCTCATCTACCTCAGTGGTAACCCACACACATATGTTGTGGAAGTATTCAAAAATCCATGTCTGGAATGAACAAATAAACAATGTCGTTAAAAACAACACATAAAAATAAAAACAAACTCGTTAAAAACAACATATAAAAATTAAAAAATATTACCTTGATCAGCGTTGCATACCTTCCTAACTGGCAGCTATCCGACAAACATGCATAGTTCAGCTGGTCATATAAATATGCCAAGCAAGCTGAACCCCACGGCCATGACCTAACTTGGTTGACGTCCTGCAGTAGATACAACCACTTTGCCTCCACTCTATTTCCGATCTTGCTAGTAAATATGGTCATCAACAATAAAAGCAATAAGAATGCCCTGGCAGCAAGAATTTGTTGGCGTTGTTTTATGTGGCCCCGACAGACCGCAACTAGCCAATCAAACTGAAAATATGCCCCCATGCTGGCTATAGTCTCCTCTGTAGCTTAAACTGCAGTAACCCTCAAAAAATCCACAAACAGCTGAATGGCTATGTCAACAGTCACAGGATTGACGGGGGATCTGTAAAACCTGCCCATCAATGGTAAATAAAGCGGACATGACACATCATCAAAATTGATCGTCATTTCACCAAATGGTAAGTGAAATGAACTAGTCTCTGGTGTCATCTCTCAACAAAAGCAGATATGAGCTCATGATCAACAGTGGTGAGAGCTGAAATGACGAGGGGCTTTAAACCAAACTGATTAATGAACTGATAAAAGCTCTGGGAATGTGCTAGAGGGGCCAAGTGTTTATGAATTTTTTTGTCATGTGCAGATATTTTCAATTTATCCCTAAACTGAATAAATTAAAAATAAAACAATAATTAGAGTAAATTTATATAACAAGACTATGTAAATAAATTTATTGAACTATTTGTATAGCTTTTACCTGGCCTCTGGGAATTTTAGGTGCTACGTGAGCATCAAATTCTGTAAGCAGTGAACCACCATCCATAGGTCCAACATACGTCTCCGCCTGACCGGGATGCTCCTCCTCCTCCCCCCTCATCATGAGTTGGGTAGCCCTGATGGTAGTCCTGACCACCCTGCTCCTCCTCCTCCTCCATATCCTGCTCAAGAGTCTGTCGTCCCCGTGCACGTCTTTCTCGGTTAGAAGCATGGCCGACTATTCTGATCCGAGTGCATGTACTCACCAGAGTTTCTTTTGGTTCATCACCACCCGACCGTGAGGACTGCCCTCGCAGTATCAATCCAGGTGAAGTACGTGGGATTCTGCCGCCGACTTTAGTGTATGCCACTGCAAAAAATTTAGAAAAAAAAACATTAGTTTTTTAATTTAAAAAAATTTAAAATCAAACCACCTAGGGATTTAATGTAAATCCGTAGTTGAGTTTTTTCAAAAAATAGACTACGGATTTAAGGTATATCTTTTACCCTTTTTTTAAAAAGACCTCAACTACGGATTTACCTTAAATCCGTAGGCTATTTTTTGAAAAAATATAACTGTGGATTTACCTAAAATCCATATGAATTTGTAAAAAATCATACGGATTTATGTAAATCCGTTTTGAACAAATAAACAAAACGGAAGTAGGTACTTCCGTCTGAATGGAATTAGGTACTTCTGTGAGGGAAAAAAATCAGACTTACTTTCTCTCAAAAATGGAAGTATGTGAGAAATGACAAAAGGTTTTAGGTTTTTGTTAAGGCTAGAAGGAATTTTGGGTTTTTCACAGAGACAGTGGGGGTATAGAGTATAAATGTGGGGTATAAAAAATGCAACCCTAATTTTTCAGAGCAACATTTAAGTGCTCACAACTAGCCCAAAATGTAGGTCAACAAAGCAAGTTCTTCAAAAATTATTGAACAAAAAAATGCCTCAAAATTAACGGCTCTAGTGAAGAATCGAGGCTCTATAGCCACTTGATAAAAACTACCAAGAAAAGGTTAGAATCCGAAAGAAAAATAAGGAATACTTAGAAACTTGCAATTTAACCTTTTCAATACCAACTCCTGCCAATAATAAGGAAGGAAAAGAATAGGAATTAACGTTATTCAATGCTTATCTATCTACTTATAAGTCAAAAAAAATCTATCTACTTGCCTAAGTCTAAAAAAATCTATCTACTTGCTGGGTTTTTTTGTTTAGAGGTCTCCATTCTAATATTCAGGAAAGGGGTTTAACTTCGAGAGGTAAGTAAAATCTCGCTTCAATTTATTCCATTGCTGAAAATCGAACCCAAGAGCTTGTCGGGTTTAGTAGAATGGTGGAGTGGGCCTACGAGTATTTAACGGATTTTAATGAATCACAGATTTCCTAATCGTTACGTTGGATCAAGATCCCCACCATATCTTTATATTTAAATCCCATGGTAGTCTCCATGTGGGTCCTCCCCCACATTTTGGAGCCAAATTTCCCTCCCCTTCCCTCCTTTTTTGTTGCCTTCACCAAAACTCCCCCCTTCCCTCTTCTTCTCCCCTTTTTCTTCCCTCTCTTTTTTTAACTTCTTATTTTTATATTTTTAGGTACTTTACCGCCCATTAAAAATTTTAAGTATTCAAATAGGTGAAGTTTGTTCTTCCATAATTGAATTAGTGAAAACAAAAATTAATTTTGCAACAAATTACACAAAGTGTGATGCTAGACTGTGTTTTGGGGGTACTTTAGGGCTCAAAAAAATTTAATTGTTCAAATATGCGAATTTTGTTCATCGCTAACCAATTTTGTTAAAAAAATTAATTTGGTAATAAAATATGTAAAATGTGACGCTAAATTGTGTGTTTCGGATTGTCTTAAGATTCAAAAAAAATTAGACGTACAAATACATGGAGTTCATTTCTCAAAAATTTGTTTGGTCTAACCAAAAATTACTTTCGTACCAAAATATGTAAAGTGTGACGCTAAACAGTGTGTTTTATGGTGTCTTAGGTTTTAGAAAAAATTTAGATCATATAAATACACGGCGTTCATTTCTCAATGATTGGTTTGGTCAAACCAAAATATAATTTTGTGTCAAAATACGTAAAGTACGACGCTAGACAATGTGTTTTAGGTTATTTTAGTGTTCAGAAATTTTTATACCTGTTCAGATATGTAGAGTTTGATTCTCAATAGTTGGTTTGGTGAAAAAATATAGTTTCATGACAAAATATGTAAAGTGCGATGTTAAGCAGTGTTTTTGGCTACTTTAACCTTCGAAAAAAAATTTAATTGTTCAAATACTCAAAGTTTTTTAAACTTTTTCTTCTTATTATTATTTATAGATGTTCAATTTCAATGTCTTTGTTAATTAAAAATGATATTTTTAACTATAGTTTACATTGTTAGATACTTTTATCTCCACTCATGCATTGCTATAATATTTATGTCAGACTACTACTATAATGAAGCTTTTCTTCATTTAAGGTTCAACACATTTTTTAGATCGGTTGTTGTGTGATGTGTAACCAACCACTACCCCTTCAAGTGGAATTTCCTCACCAACATACACATCAAGGAAACCCTAATCATGCTATCTTTGGATTATGCATCTTATGTATTTTAACTTTCTACTTAAAATTATGAGTATAGATTATGTTTATGAAACAATTTGTCTAGATTATGTCTGCACACTTTAATTTAGCTCTTAAGTTCACAATTGTCTTTTTTATATATATTTAAACAAAGATTTTTTATATTAGAATTTAGCCAATAAATTTTTCTACATTCACAATTCTGTATTTATTAGAGATTTTACCCCGTGCAACGCACGGGTCAAAGGGGCTAGTTGTTTTTAAACTGAAAGGGTCTCAAAAAAACATTCAACAATTTTGAACTTAGTTTTATTTATATCGGGTATATAAGCACACATAAATTGCATAGGAAGAGTTAGGTAGCTTTACGCATTTTATGGTTTTTCCATATTGAAATGGAAAGCGAACATTATTGTTGTGGATATTAATTTTTTGATTAAATGACAGGGTCCCTCACCGAAAAAAGTAGCAGTGTCCTTTGCATGTGGAGTTAGTTACGTGCTATGAAAATTTTGGTGATGGAAAACCCCGGTGCACATACTCAATGTTATAATCACGTGGAGAAATATAAATAGTGTTTTTAATGTTTAGGGCGTGTTTGGAAGTTTCGAGAGGAGGGGAGAGAATGAGAGTTTTGGAGGAGCTTAAAAATAAATTAGGAGAGAGGTTAATTTACGGGGATAACTTTTTTCCATCACTAAAGAATTTATACTACTAGACTTGTGTTCTTCCCTCCCCTCATCTCCAAACTCCCAAATACACGCTTAGAGTGTTGAATTGGCTAAGGAATTAAAAGAAAAAAAGAGTTTAATTGGTATACACATTAATCCTTTAAAACTTTTTACACCACCAACCAATAAATATTCATGTATGAGTGACTTTCAGGCTAATTGGATTTATTAAAATGAACGTAGCGGAGCAGAATGAAGCGAAATGGAATGAAGTTTCCATTCTATTGTTTGGATATTTTATGATCGAGCAGAATGAATGTACGATTCCATTGATTAGGAAGTGAATAGAATGGAACAAATTATAATTTTTTATTTTCATTTTGCCCTAACTTATAAAAACCTACGTAGAACTAAATCAATATATTCTTTTTTATTTAATATTAAGTTTATATACATTTTTTTGGAAGAAAAATAGGAATCAATTAAATGTTAACTAAAGATAAACAGATGTTAATTTTTTAAAAAAGAAAATGATAAGTATTAATTAAATAAAATTAAAGATATATTCAAAAAGTATTAAGTTAGAGATGCCTCATGTAAGTAAAACAACTTTTTAGAAAATTAGATTCTGATGCTCACATAAGTAAAAAAAAAGGCACGCATGTAAGGGAAAGACTATACAAATACGAGTTATTAATAAGGATATGTTTAGGAGGGGGTTTTGAAAGAGGAAGGGGAGGGTTTTGAAAAATTAGTTAATATTTTAATATATATTTGAGATTTAAAAAAATTAAAAGAATAATATGATAGATAATCATATAATATTTTTAATCACACTTCATTTATATTTAGAGACAGTTTATATTTCTTAATTTAGAATTGAAAAATATGCACCTCTTAAAAAATCCTCCCAAACATAGTATGAAAGAAAGATTTGTCCAAAAGAAAATCAGCACATACGAAAAAATTGGCATATATCAACAAAATAAAGAGCGTACTAAAAAAAATAACTCCAAAGTAGATAAATAAGTAAAAACAAGGACCATGATGCACAAGAATGCTAGTCAGTGGCTGTGTGAAAGTAATAAGAGTGTCGGCTTGAAGACAAATAGACAAATACAAAAATAAGGGTAAAGTTGTAATTTATTAAAGGGGACTTAAAATGGGGGTAAGTAATGGAATGGGATGAAATGGATTTCATTAATTACCATTCCATTTCGTCATTTTTTAAGGGTGATTCTATCTTCACCCCCAAAGTGGTTATTATCCACACCCCCTTGTTGCATAAAATGAATAAACGTCTGTCATAACTAAATCTCCATTATAAATTTTATGTTTATGTGAACTGGGTTTACATTTGTACAATATGTGAACTGGGGTCACATATGTGCAAAACATCTTTCTAAACTTAGGTGAACTGAGTTCACATGAGTTAAAGAGAATATTTTTTACATATGTAAACTATAATTTCACATATGTTTATGTGAATTGAGTTTGTATATGTGGAAATGCTATTACTAAATGTATCTGAACTCAGTTCGTACAAACATATGTGAACTGAGTTCAAATCCTATGTATGAGTTTATGTGAATTGAGTTCACATATATTCAAAAATAAATTTTGTATATGTGTGAACTGAGTTCACACATGTTTATTGTGAACTGAGTTCACACATGTAATTTTAAACGTATGTGAACTCGATTTACACATGTTATTATGAACTGAGTTCACAGCGCTCGGTATAAGTTCTGAACATGTGTGAACTGAGTTCAGACGAACATATGTGAATTGAGTTCACATAAGATTTGAACATGTGTGAACGGACACAAACATATGTGAACTGAATTCACATTTGCCCAATGAACTCAATACACCCCATTTACGTGAACCGAGTTCACACATACACATGTGATTTTAGCTTACATGTATGTGTGAACCCAATACACTTCCTTTATGTGGACTCAGTTTACACACGTTCTTGTGAACTCAGTTCACATAAAAGAGATGTATATAAATTAAGGGTGTTTTGTTATTTAACCGTACTTCTTTTACTAAGGGGTGTGAATATCCAAATTGAGGGTGAGGATAGAACCACATTTTTTTAATATCCAAACAATGGAATATTAAATCACCCCATTCCACTTCATTCCATCTCATACCACCAATCTAAACATACCCTTAAGGTACTTAAGATGAAATCAAATCTTTTTTATGACATGTCGTTTCATGATTGGTTAAGGTTGTAAAAAATCTTGTACATCAACAATATACATAAATTATATGCTTAAAAAAATTGCACAAGAAAATGATATATTTGCGATATTAAAAATGATTTAAATTATGATTTTTTTTCTGGTAAATTACTATTTAAAGACCCTAATTTAAAAGTAGGAAAAAATTCCAACCACTAATTTAAATATGATAGTTGCCATCAAAGTTCTCATTAACAAATATTTTACTCTCGTACTCCTTTAACTTAAATTAAATTTTCGCATTCGTTTTTTTTATTTTCTCTTACAATTCCGTCTTTATTTATTTTTTTTTGAAATACCACTAAGTCACTTGATCACTTTCTGTCTTTATGTTTTAAAACATTAACACTGTTGTTGTTATTTTTCTGTCAAACCCATTAAAAATCATATGTGACTATTATAATGTTTATGTGTCCAATTTACTAAAGTTGCTGTAGAGATATGAGACAACAATGAAAATACAAATATATTTTCTCGTAAATAATTAGTAAAATTCAGATTTCAGGATTTAAACTTGAAATCAAGGTTGTCAAACTCGAGAGTATACATAGACTCGTGGAGAGTTCGTAGACTCGACTCGTAGATTCGTAAGAGTCTATGAAATATAAAAATAACATTAAAAACCTATAAATAACACATTTAATGTATTATATATTTAAAGAGTATGAATAAAATTTAAAATTAGCAAGTCAAAATTAATTATGTACTTTTTTTTGAGAAATATTGTATATAAATTGCTTTTTCTAATAAAATATGAAGGTGCAGAAAAAAAAAAGTGGAGCGCATTCAATAAAAAAGAACTTTTTTTAGTAACAAAATAAAAATGAAAATGAGACTGATGGGTATTCTCGCGAGTGTTTGATTAATTTCCCCATGTCTTTTCACTTCATGTACATTCCCCATAATCTAGTAATCTAGAAAAAAGAAGAAAGTGTAGTGTTGTCAACACATTAGCTAGTCCATTTGATGTGGCACTTCGCCATTGGCAATTTGGCATTGAGATTCCAATACATTTCTCTTTCAACAACTATGCCATTAATAGTTACGGTCTCGATGCTATCTACCCAATTTATTACTATTTCTTTCTTTTTCATCCCTCTCTCTCATATTATCACATGTTGTTCATCTTCTTCAAGTTTGCAGCTTCATAGCAACGAAAAATGGCATTCCCACCTCTCAGAAGTCAAAGCCCAAGCAAAATAAGGAAAAAAAATCAAGGTATATGATACATGGGTGTTTAAAAAGATGAGAGAAACAATATCGTTCACTGCATTTTGGTATTTTTTAGCAATTGTAAGTAGACTCGTGGACTCCGTCTCTAACTCGCGAGTCTCAACGGGTTTACCCGATTCTATGCGAGTTTACCCGAGTTTACAGCAGTTGCGATTTTACATGGAATTTGACTTGTTTTGGGGGAGTAAACTCGTAAACTCGTAGACTCGTGTGAGTTAACTCGCGAATTTGACACCAATGCTTGAAATCTTTAGCACGCCAACAATCAATTTTATTACTACATCACCCCATTTTTTTTGATTTGATTAGAATGTAACAATTATAAATAACATGTAAAACTTGTCAAAAATAAATAAATAACATGTAAATGTAAATATAAAAATGTATAATAATGTAAAAAGTAAAAAAGGGATGTATTGCAAATTTTAATATAAGATAAACATAATAAAAGATTAATAAGAATGTCTTTTAAAATTCAATATTAAACAAATATAATAAAAATATTATTAAAGAATGTATTATAAAATTGTATTACAAACATTATTAAGAAGTAAAATAATTATTTTTTAAAATTATATTAAAAAATTTAATATCAGGTAAAAAATAAAAAGTTATCAAATAATGTACTGGGAAATATAATGATTTATTATGTTTGTCTATTATTAATTTTACAATATGTTTATTTTTTTTATATTTTATAAAACATTCTTTAATAATTTATTTATTATATTTGCCTAAGGTCAAATTTTATAATAGTTTTTTTATCTTAATGATGTTTGTAATACAATTTTCCAATATATTCTCTCATGATATTTTAATTATTTTCATATATTTTAGAGATAAAATAAGAGAGAAAATATAAGTTCAAGATATACTTACTAAAAAAGTTTTTTATTTTTTAAAAAACTCATTTATTTCAATATTTTGGGGGAATAAACAAGTCCAAAGTATTTCAGAGACTAAGTTTCCGGACGATGATGGGAGGTGGTTGCCGGACTTTAATTTGGGGTGCTTGTCGTGAACTGAGTTTTGGGGGGTTGTGGTGTGTAACATCCCTAGTTTCTGTTAATTTCGGATTTCGAAATTAACTAACGATTTATTATTCGATTAGATGATAAATCGGGTCATGGATTTAATGCTTTCGGGAAATCAATGTTTAATCGCGCAAGCATATGAAATACGCGCAAATTTTCTAGTTGTGTAAATTTTAAAGGGGAATTGGAGCGCAAGGGTAAAATGATCATTTCACTAAATGTCATTGGATCAATCTAGTAAGAGGTCATGGCTATAGTTGTTAGTCGACCCAAGGGATTTAACTAAGCAAATTGCTAATGATAGGAGTAGATGCATTATTGATTGAAATTTAAGCTTAAGTGAGGATTTAAGCAAAAAGGGTATTTTGGTCATTGTACTTTTTAAAATTACCTTCAGCTCATTAAAGCCAAAGGCACAAACACACCCTCTCATTTTGTAGTGAAATTCAGAAGGTGAGAAAGAGAGAAATGGTGGTCGAGAGAGAGAGAGAGGAAACAAGGGGGGAGTGAGAGAGGAAGAAGAAGCAAGATCATCTAGGTTCTTCAATGCATGTGAGAAATTCCTTCTCCTTTCCTCTCCAATTTTTGTGCTCTCTCCATTGATCCAAGTTTCAGCCACCCATTCTGATCCTAATTCATTTTGCCATGGATGGAGCTTGAAGCTCAAACATAGGCCAAACCTTAATCTCCTTGCTTGCATGTTGAATTGGAGCTAAGAGCTGAACATGGGAACTTGTCATGGTGTGTACTGAACCAAATTCGTCACCAAAGGGTTATAGTTAGGTTTTAGGTTACTGGTTCTGAAAGTTTGGAACTCAAATTCGTGGAGAAAGGGAACTGAACGATGTTAGCGCAAGGGGCTGAAATGAAAAGGCAGGTAGCATTCGATAAGCAGGCAGGTTTGGGAAACTAGCACCAGGTACTAGGTCGATGGCATGCGATGAAGAAAGGAGAGTGTTGCTGGAAATTCTGGGTAAAACCCGTATGATCTATCTTCAGTGTTTACATTGTATCTCCCTGTACAAAACTCCTATGAAAGTGATTTTTGTTCCTCTGGAAACTAGACATAAAGCTCTTCATTTTGGGCACAAGAACCATCGGGTTCCATTAGGAAATGGGGGAGATATTATGTCCACAAATTTCGATTTTGAATCTGGCCCAGTACTGAACCAGTCCCCTTATTTTCGTGATAATTACTGGAATACTGGTTGCATGCATTTGAAGTTTCAACCATCCGAAAATAGACAAAAATCTCTACGCAATGGGCACTGATTTGAGGGGTTTTGGTTACGAATTGCCCTAGATACACTTGTTGCAAATCGGTACACTGATTCTGGAAAACCGAAGTAAGAGGTGGGAATCTCGTTTCGTCGAATTTTGGTTCGAGTCGTCAAAGTTACGAGAGACATCAATTCAATATACCGGAGAGGAGTTCAGTAGCAAGAATGATTGATTGAGTTGCTGTTTGTACAAGTGGGGCCCATTGAGTTCAGTTGCGGAGGCATTCAGAGCGTGTTCGTGATTACAGGGATTGTTCGAGTGGTTAACGGTTCGATTGTTCGAGCGAGGACGCGACTTCTCGGGGACTCGTCATACCGGTGAGTTTTACTCACGATTAGGGATATTTTACTATTTTGAACTTGTTTCATTTTCGGTCCTATGACGAAAACCTTGATTTCGAAACACGTATTGAGTCGACAAACCGTTTTCCTTAAAATAGCGTTTTACGGTTTTTCTAAAAATATATGTGTATTTTATGGATTGTTGATTTTAATGCTTTCGATGGAATATGGACTGAATTGATGGTTATACTCAATGTTTTAAAACTCGGATTGGTGACCGACTCGGTGAAGGTACCGGATCACTGGGTCAAGGGTCGGACCGAGGGGTCGACAGTTGAACCGCATGACCATAACCCGGTCCCAATTAAAAAATTCCTAAAAATATTTAGACAATAAAACTTTGAAATATACATTATGAAAAAATAATACATTGAGTTATTGACTTTTTTTGTGAGAGTTGTTGACTTGTTTGTGAGAAAGAGTATAATAATAATAATTACAAAAAAGGGATGCATTACTAAAGTTATACCGTTTGTTTTTAAGTTACAAAGGCCCTAGAATGTCTCGGTACCAGATTGAAAGCGAAACAGCACAAAACCGAATTTTGGAAAATTGTTTTCTGCACTTTCAGCTAATCATCGCGTCGCGACCCGACCCCTTCGCGTCGCGACCATGCTCAATTTTGTGACACTTTTGTTTCTGTAACTTTTCGCGTCGCGACGAAACCTGTTCGTGTCGCGATGCAGTGTAGTTTTTCAACAAACCCTACTGATTTTATTTTTTGCCATAACTTTTGATCCAGGAGTCCGATTGAAGTGTTCTTAAGTGCGTTTGAAAGCTTATCCAAAGACCTAACTATATATATATATATATATATAATTTGAATTGGAAAATACACTGTTTTTGAAAGTCAAAGCTATTTTCAAAACCAAATTGTAGACCGCGTGTGAGCATATGATTTTGAATAACAAAACGGATTACATGTCCAACTTAGTATCGCATTATAACGCCGGATGTCTCGTATCGTATTCATTAAAACGGGTTATAGAAAAACGACAGATATAGATCATATCATAGTGGCTCTTCATCTACCGGGCCCCACACCGATACCTCATACCCTCACAACTTTTGTTATTTCCAAATTACCCCTACTAAATTTCTTCACACGGATTTATTTAATTTAAAGATAAATCCGTTTTAGTTTTTTTAAAGATAAATCCGTTTTAATTTAAAGATAAATCCGTTTTAGTTTTTTTCCAAAACAGAGTTATCTTTAAATTAGATAAATCCGTTTAGAAGAAAAATGTCAACACATAATTCCGTTTTTATATTTTTGCAAAACGGGTTTACCTAAGCAACACATAAAAACACTACTAAAAATTAATTTAAATATTTTGAAAAAATTAATTCCGTTTTTATATTTTTGCAAAAATTAATTTAAATATTTTGAAAAAGGTTATAAAAACACTACTAAAAATCCGTTAAAGAGTCAAAACTAATCTAAAAATTATAAAACCACCACTAAAAATCTAATAAAACCAAAATAAGGTTATGCAACTTTTTTTAGATTTTTTGGAGATTATGAAAAATTTAAAAAATTAATAAAAAATAGTAAACGATGGAATTTGGGATTTTGAGCCCCACAGTCCAAATAGAAGTTCCTTCTTAGGGTGTTATGATCCCTGTTTTTTTTCGGATTTAATGGTTGTGGTTTCATTACAATCGGAGTAGGTTGCCCGAAAACCAATTTTTTAGCCTAAATTATTCACCCGCCGTACAACATCATCACGTGTTAACGAATATCTACACACTAAACGGAACCAAAAGATCAGCGATATCCATATCTATTTTATTTTAAAAAAAAATTATTTTAATTTTCTAACAGATTTATCAATTTTATTTATTAATTATTTTACAAAACGGATTTACCTATTTATAAGATAAATCCGTTTTCAAAAAATTCAAAACAGATTTATCTAATGAATAGATAAATCCGTTATTAAAAAATTACAAAAACGGATTTACGTCTTGCTGAGGTAAATCTGTTGTGTTATTTTTTAATACCGGATTTATCTATTCTTGAATTAAATTTGTTATGCATTTTTTATTAAAACAGATTTATCTAACTAAAAGATAAATCCGTTTTGGTTTTTTCCCAAAACGGATTTATCTTTTAATTAGATAAATCTGTTAGGTCATTTTACTGAGAGGTATTCTGGGAATAAAAAAAATTGTGGATGTATAGTGTATCGAGGTGGGGTACAAAAAATGCATGCCATTATGTTGTCATGTGTTAGTCTGTATATTATGAGTCGGCACTTGGCAATTGGCACCATGTAAGCAATTATAAATACTCACAAATATTGAAATAAATAAAAGATTAGTTTTATCAAAATATAATTTTTTTAAAAAACTCAAATCAATATATCAAACAAGTTTTCTATTTTTAAGGTTTATAAAACTATTTTGGAAAAAAAAATTTACCAAACAAGATTTTTATTTTCTCATCTTTAAAACTGTTTTTAAAAATAGATTACCAAACAGATTTTTTATTTATTTTTTACTTGAAAACAGTTTTTAAAAATTGATTTGTAAAATGGTTTTAAAAACTAAAAATGAAAACTCATTCAAACAGGCCCTAAATGTAATTAACTATCATTTCTGTTCTGTACCGTACTTCCGACCTTAATGAGTTGTCCGAAGTAGTTGGTAGATGTCGTCTTTGATCAGTGGTGTTCGATCTTGAGATGACGGTGTTGTACCTGCAAGAATACTCCGACACTCAAGTCAGTATTTTAATGTTGGTTAGAGAAATTGCATGCATTTAATGATCATTGAATGAGGTATTTATAGAGCTTGAGTGAAGTTTGCTTTGATGATCCTGAACCATCAGATCTTGCTGAGGTATCTGAACCGTTAATTGATTGGGTTGGATTTTCTTATATGGGCTGCTTTGGTTAATGGGCCTCGGAATCTGACGAAGAGGTTCGATCGGGGGAAGACAAGGGAGTTTGAATACTCTTGAATCAGAGAGTTTTGATTCCAATTTTGGGACAAGCTCATCGCTCGAAGATGACTCTGATCAGGACGACACAGATGAACTTCAACAACGTTGCGGCACAAACCAGTCAAGTTCGGGTCGAGCTTCTGATGCTTCGATCGACGGTTATTCTATCACTGGTCCTGGAATTCGTGATGTACCGGTGCGAGAGGCTCGCCCTTATGATTGGGTTTCCACAAAGGTTTTGGAAATCGAATCGTTGTTCCGGTCCGGCCATAATCTAGGGCCGGTAGCTCACAATATCGAAGGTATGAAAGATGGAGAGCACGTGGTTTCCTGGGCGGGAGGGCTTAAATTTACCATGTACCACGTGACGATCAACGATATGAATATCAGGCCTCCCTTTATCTTTCTTCAACAGACCGTTCTGGCGGAGTTGGATGTAGCACATTCCCATCTACATCCAAATGCGTGGGCTTTTCTCCGAGCCTTCGAGCTTATGTGTATTCATCTGGAAAGACCGGTGTCGCCTCAACCCTTCTTTCATTTGTTCGACCTTAATCGGAATAGTGGGGAGGCTAAGTCCGGTCGCGAGCATGTCAGTTTTCACTCGAGACGAGGTGCGAAAATCTTCAGAGCTTATGCGGACTCGCTGAAGGGGAGTTGGAAGCAATTCTTTTACTGGGTCGAACCGGTAAATGGCAAGGCCGTCGACAGTGTAGGTAAGTTTGGAGCTGATGGTCGGATTTTGGAGTCCACCAAGTTCCCTATTGGTTGGAGTCACGGTCATTTTAACCGGTCTACGCATTCCTACTCCGTCGGCGAGGATCGATTGAGTGCTGAAGATCTCTTCACCAAAAAGATTTTGATTTTTATTTCCCAAAGGGTTTCGTATTCAAAGAACAAATATCGAGGTATCCCTACGGATCGTTTAGTCCAGGCCGGGAAGCGGGTGCAAGTGCAAAGGGTTTTAGGTAGATCGTCTTTCTGGAGCGGACTTTTGTGTATTTGAATTTTTCTGTAAGTGATATAACTCGTTTTTTCAGATACGATGGCACCGAAGAAGCTCGCTTTTCTGAAGGCGATGCAATCAGTCGATGCTGGGGAGGGAGAGGTTCCGTCACAAACATATCCGCTACCTCAGCCCGTTGTCGAGGCTGCGATCCCTGTCGAACCAATTACCACCGTTACCCAGGAAGACCTGGTTAGTTCCGGGGCAGACCGGGAAAAAGGGATCGAGATTTTGTCCGATTCTTCGCCTCCTATTGGGAAGAGTGTTGGAGTCGGGACTTCTGTAAAAAGGGGACGAGTTGGCGCCGAGGACGAGTTGAGATCGGTTAAGAAGGCCAAAGCTTCAAAGAGATCCAAGCGTAAATTTAAGGTCGTTCCTTTGGATGAGAAGTTCCTAGAGCAAAATTTTGATGAATGGCGGGAGGATCCCATCGCAGCATCGGCCCAGATCTTTGTGAATCTGGTCGAGGTTCATAAGATCGAAAAACAGAAGTATGAGAAGCGGGCTAAAGGTGGGCTTTTTATTATATCCGACGGTTTTGTTGATTCGTTTAAGATGTTCCTCTTAGTTTTGATATCTTTCGTGTTATGTCTGTAGATCTGTTGGAGGCCGAGAAGGTAAAGCGTGTCAAACTTTTGGAGGACATGTCTTTGAGGACCAATGACCTGGCCCGTGTCAAGTCCGAGCTTCAGACTTTGAAGGAAGGCCAAGAGGTTCTTACGGCGTTGAAGGAATCTGCCCTGCGTCGAGCCGAGACTGCCGAAGCTCGCGTGAAGGAGCTTGGAGATCGGGTGAAAGCCCTAGAGGAGTCCGAAGCCGATTTAAAAAGACAGGTGAGGAGTTCGGAAGATCGTATCGTCGAGCTGGAGGATGATTTGAAGAAGGCCTCGGAAGGGAGGGTAGAAACTAGCACCGATTCCGAAGCCCGGGTTGCCGAACTTCAAGCTCGTCTAGACAGGAGTCAAGCTGCCATTCAGCAAAGCAGGAAAGATGCAAAGGAGGCTGCTGAAGTGGCAATTGAGATGTATATGGAAGGCTTTGAAGGTGCTCTTCTGCAGATTCTTCTACTTCATCCTTTGCTTCCACTGGACCGGGCGATCGTTCATGCCGATCATGAGGTTGATGGGAACCGTATTGTTAAGGTCGACTCACAGACGAATGAGAAGACCGTCATATTTTCGACCTCAGTTGTTTAATGAATTCATTTTTTATTTTTCGCAGAAGTTCTGGGTGTATACTTATCAACTCAGGTTTTGCATAGACTCAGAACTTCGTCATGTAATTCGAACTTTTGAGAGCTCGGCCATATCCGAGATGTTTGTAAGCGAACATGTTTTTAACCGATCTTGATTTTGGATCTCGTTACGAGCTTTATGAATGCTTTTTTAATTTTGCAAGTCATGTATGTCGTTTCTAGAAATCGTTTTATACGTCGACCTATAGGGCAATTTACCAGGACTGGGCCCTGATTTAACTCGCCCTGTAGGGGTATTGGCAACTGTGGCCAATGGTCGTTCTAAGGACGTTTTGATCCTTGAAGACCTAGATCCCTTTGAGATAGTTTATCAAGACTCGGCTCGGATTTAACTGGTCGCAAAGAGTTGCGACCATGCTTGGTCGCTTGGGGAGATCTGAAGACCGATCCCAGTCTCTTCCGAAGAAGGAAATTTGGTTCCTACATTTCTGTTTTGATGAAATCAAGAATGTGTGGAACGTCGGTAAGGTTACCGTTTTTCATTTTAATGAGTAACTTGGTTTACAAAGATCGGCGCACCCGTATATGGTGTCTTTCTAGAGAGATTGATAGAATTTCCGCCCTTCGATTTGGGGGTTTTTAAATGTAATAACTCTTCAGTTTCGTTGCGTTCCAAGTTCTTTCAATCTTTTTTCCTTGGAGGGTCTCCAATTGGAAAGCCCCCTTACCGGTTTTAGATGTAACACGGTAAGGTCCATCCTAATTTGGCGCGAGCTTTCCTTGGGAAGCATTTTTTTAGAGCAACATTAGCTCTTCGAAGTACCAGATCGCCCAGCTCAAAATCTCTGGGAACGACTTTAGCATTGTACCTTGTTGTTACACCTTGTTTGACGATTGCTTCTCGGAGTGAGGCTCGACTCCGGATTTCGTCGATGAGATCGAGCTCCTCTCTTAAGGCTTGGCTATTATCGTTTTGAGACTTGGGGTTTGCCGTTCTCCAGCTGAGTTCGCCAATCTCGACGAGAATGACCGCCTCGCTGCCGTAAGAGAGCCGGAACGACGTCTCTCCTGTGGAGCTTTGAGGGGTGGTCCTATATCCCCAGAGGACATAAGGTAGCTCTTCTACCCAGTTCCCTTTGGCATCGTCCAGACGTCGCCTCAGGCCGTTAAGTATTACTTTGTTCGCGGCTTCTACTTGCCCGTTGGTTTGAGGGTGCTCCACCGAAGTGAAGCGGTGCTTGATTTTTAGGTCGGACATCAGCTTTCTGAAACCTGCGTCAGTAAAATTGAGTTCCATTGTCTATTATCACTACCTCGGGGATTCCGAACCTGCTCATGATGCTTTTTTTGAAAAACTTGATGCAGTTTCTTGCAGTGATGGTAGCCAGGGATTCTGCTTCTATCCATTTGCTGAAGTAGTCGACTGCAACGATTAAGTATTTGATCTGGCCCGGAGCTGTCGAGAATGGCCCCAAAAGGTCTATCCCCCACCATGCAAATGGCCATGTGGAGGACAGGCTTGTTAGATCAGTTGGAGGAGCTATGTGGATGTTGGCGTGAATTTGACATTTTTTGCATCTTTTTACATAAGCACTAGCATCAACTGCCATGGTCGGCCAATAATATCCGGCGCGGAGAGCCTTCCGAGTCAAAGAGCGAGCTCCAAGATGTTGACCGCAGATTCCCTCATGTATTTCTGCTAAGACATAAGCTGCTTCCTCCCCTCGATGCATTTCAACAACGGTGAAGAAAGACTTCTTTTGTACAACGTTCCATCAATTACTGAATGGGCAGAAGCTTTCCTCCTGATGTTTTTAGCGTCGTTTGCGTCTGGGGGTTCTACCCCTGCTACGATGTACTCTAAGATCAGAACGATTCAACTGTGAGTTTCTTCAATTATGCAAATGGTCGAGGCAAACTCGGGGTCAAGGGATACACTGGGTTTGCGGAGCATTTCTTGGATAATCGTTTGGTGATTTCCGGGAGTTTTGGTGCTTGCGAGCTTGGCGAGGATGTCAGCTCTCTGGTTCTCTGTTCTTGTCACGTGTTGTACTTCACTTGTTTCAAACTGAGCTAATAACGCTTGTACCCGAAGTAGGTATTTCTGTAGGACTGGTTCCTTGATCTCGTATTGGTTGCCGATTTGGGAGACTACCAATAGAGAATCGGTGTACAATTTGACCCGAGGGACTCGGAGGTCAATTGCCAGGCGCGGACCGGCGATGCAAGCCTCGTATTCCGCTTGGTTATTCGAGGTCGGGAAACTGAAAGTTAGAGAGACTTCAATGACGATGTCGTTCGGGTTTTCTAACATGATACCAGCGCCACTTCCTCTTGGGTTGGAGGATCCATCGACATGTAGGATCCAGGTATCGTTTTCGATGTTCGCTGGTGTCATTTCGGCCACGAAGTCCGCCAGGACTTGTGCTTTCCATAGTCGTTCGGGATTGGTATTTGATTCCGAACTCTGATAGTTCTACCGCCACTTGATCATTCTTTCTGCGAGATCGGGGCTATGTAGTATTTTCCCGATGGGGTAATTAGTCAACACGACCACCTGGTGAGCGACGAAGTAAGGTCTAAAACGTCGAGCTGCGGTGATGAGAGCCAGGGCGATCTTTTCGACCTTCTGGTAGCGGCTCTCTGATCCGTGTAGAGTTTTGCTCGCAAAGTAGACTGGACTCTGTCCGGTTTTTAATTCTCGCACAAGAACGGCACCTAAGGCTTCCTCCGAGATTGCTAGATATAAATATAGAGTTTCGCCTTCGCTCGGTTTAGTCAAGATCGGGGGTTCGGAAAGGACCTTCTTGAGTTGGTTTAAGGCGTCATGTTGCTCGGAAGTCCATTTGAAATCTTCTTCCTCTTTTTTGAGTAGCTTGAACAGGGGAAGAGATTTGAACGCCGCGTTTGATATGAAACGAAATAAGGCGGCGATCATGCCGTTACGCTTCTGGACTTCTTTCTTTGTTGTCAGAGTTCGCATTTCTGTCACGGATCGACATTTGTCGGGGTTTGCTTCGATTCCCCTTTCTGTTAGGTAGAAACCGAGGAATTTTCCAACTCGAACCCCAAAGGTGCACTTCTCTGGGTTTAACCTCATATTATTTTTCTGGACTTCGGAGAAGATCTCTCTAAGGTCGCTAACGTGCTTGTCATCGTCCCCACTCTTGGCGATCATGTTGTCGAGGTAGACTTCAACACTCTTGCCGATTTGTTTTTGGAATACTTTATTCATCATTCTTTGGTAGGTAGCTTCGGTGTTTTTTAAACCAAAAGGCATGACGCGGTAAGTGAAGTTACCTTGGTCGGTCATGAAAGCCGTTTTTTCTTGGTCAGGGGGGAACATGGCGATCTGGTTATACCCGAAATATGCATCCATGAAAGATAATAACCGAAAGCCCGAAGCGTTGTCTACGAGTCGATCAATGCTGGGGACAGGGAAAGCGTCTTTTGGGTAGACTTTATTAAGATCGGTGTAATCCATGCACATGCGCCATTTCCCGTTGTTCTTTCTCACCAGCACCGGATTTGATAACCAGGTTGTGTATTTGACTTCAGAAATGAAGTTCACTTTTATGAGGTCGTCAACGGCTTTTGCAGCGGCAATAGCTTTTTCGTTACTTTGAGCCCGCTTTCTTTGGGCGGCCCACTTGGCTTCCGGGTTAACCGCGAGCTGGTGGCAAGCGACTTCAGGAGGAATTCCAGGCATGTCCTCTGCCGACCAGGCGAAGATTTCCGCATGGTCTTTGAGACATTGGGTTAAATCAATTTTGACCTCTTCCGACAGATCAGCCCCGATTTTGATAGTTCTGGTGGGATCCTCGCCGAGCTGTACCTCGACGAACTCTCCATCAGGTTGAGGCCTTTTCATTCTTCGTTTGAGCTATTTTGTTAGCCTGTCATCACCTTCATCTTCTGTACTCTCTCGATCGTACCTTGCATCTAAGTCCGCTGCGTTTACTTCGGTAGGTCGAACTTTACTTCTTCTGGGAGTAGTGTTTTCTAGAGGGGGAACCCCTTCCTTTTCCAAAGCTTTTTGCTCGGTTTTGGTCCATAAGAAGAAACATCTGGAAGCAGATTCAAGATCGGAGTTTAAAGTGATCACCTTATTGCAGAGAGTGTGGAATTTCATCTTTAGGTGTGTTGTGGACATCACTGCTCTGAGCCTACCTAAAGTTGGTCTTCCAATGAGACCGTTGTAGATGGATTCGCAAGGTAGGATAAGGAACTTGGTTTTGATGGTTCTCACCATTGGCTCGGTTCCGTAGGAAACTATTATTTCCAAATGGCCCAGTGGTTTGGTTCGGGATCCGTTAAATCCGGATAGGGCCGTTCCTCTGTACGGGGTGAGCTCTTCTCTCTCGATCCCCATCCTATCAAGGAGATCGACAAAGAGGATGTCCGACGAGCTCCCTTGGTCTACCAATATTCTTCTCACTTCTTTGTTGGCTATGTCTACCGAGATTATGAGGGGTACGTGCTTGTTGGGTTTTCCGTCCATAAGATCTTCATCACCAAAAGATAGTGGAGGTCGGTTCGTAGTGGTTGGTGTTGCTGAAGTTGAAGCCACGCCTAATAATTCTTTCCACTTTCGCTTCATTGTTTTCCCGGACTCCTCATGGTCGAAACCTCCTGTGATCGGTTCGTAGTCGGCTTTTTGCTTACTCCTGAACTCAACGTTCCAACATCCCCCAAAAGTTGGGCGTTGGAGACGTTGAGTTCAGTGTATATCTGGTGACGACCTTTTTCCGATCTTGGCGCTTTCCTCTCCATTGATGAAACATTGGGATAGCTGGAATTCTTGCAGAGTACTGGGTTCCCAAGTGTTGACGTGTCTTTTGAATGGGCTTCCATTAAGTAGGCCTTGCGCCATGAAGAAAATTCGGAAAGCGTCGTCCAGTTGTCGAACTTGAAAAGCTTCGTTGTTGAATCTCTCTATGTATTCTCTGAAGGGTTCGTCCTCCCCTTGGACAATGGATATCAATACGGTTTTGTTTTTGGGTTTACTTTCGGAATGGGCAAAGTGAACTGAAAAGAGCTTTGACAATTGGTCCCAAGAGGAGATGGTGTTTGCTCTTAGGGCCCGGAACCATTCCGATGCTACTTTGTCTAGTGTTAACGGGAAGATTCGACATTTCATCTCCATGGGTACGTTCCGGTATTGCATGCTCGTGTCAAATTGATCAATGTGCCTGTCCGGATCGCCTGTTCCATCATACATTTTCAGACCTTCGGGTGATTTTTCGAGATACCTCGGAACTGGATAGCAATCGATTGTTGTCGTGAATGGGCCCTTCCGCTTGTTTATCAGCGCTCGAGGTTGTGCCTGATGCCGGTGATGACGGTCGGGAAGCCCGTAGTATCGAGGTTGTTCCTCCTTTGGGGTACCCTCCCGACTTCTTGAACGTCGTCTTGGCGATGACGAGGCTAAGAACGAACGAGGTCGGGGGAGTTGTCTAAATCTTTGAGATCGTCGTTTTGTCGAGCCGAAGGAGAACGGGAACCAAGATCGTCATATTGTCGAGCCAGAGGAGAACGAGAATCATTTCCTCGTTGTCGGCGAGGGGGAGAACGATGAAGGTGCCTTCTCCTGGGTGGAGATCGATGTCTCCTTCGAGTTGGATTTCTCCTTTCGGGGGAGCCCGGGTCGGGTGATTCCTGGTCCGGGATGTCCCGCACCCGGAGTCTCGCTACCTCGTCCTCAAGGCCAGTGAAGCGGTAGCTTCTTTCTTGGTTTACCACCTCTTGTCGGGTTAGCAGTTGGGCGAGCTGTTGAACATCATCGGCCAGGACCGGAAGTGATGGAGGGGGAGGTGGTAGACTATTCCTGCCTGAGCTCATCTGGGCCCGAGCTTGGGTGGAATTTGGAAGGTCTTGAACATGGCCTTCGGGAGTCTGTCGAGGTTCGGAGTCGGGTACAACCGGTTCTATCATGGGCCCGACCACGAAACTGGCCAGTCTTGAACGGAGTTTAGGTGTCATTTGTGGATCAAGGTAACGGGAGAGGAACTAGAGTATTAATCCTCCCACTGTGGTCGCCAATGTTCTGTACCGTACTTCCGACCTTAATGAGTTGTCCGAAGTAGTTGGTAGATGTCGTCCTTGATCAGTGGTGTTCGATCTTGAGATGTCGGTGTTGTACCTGCAAGAATACTCCGCCGCTCAAGTCAGTATTTTAATGTTTTAATGTTGGTTAGAGAAATTGCATGCATTTAATGATCATTGAATGGGGCATTTATAGAGCTTGAGTGAAGTTTGATATGATGATCCTGAACCATCAGATCTTGCTGAGGTATCTGAACCGTTAATTGATTGGGTTGGATTTTCTGATATGGGTTGCTTTGGTTAATGGATCTTGCAGGGGTGCAAATATTAGTTGTATTATTACCGTAACAATTTCCAAGCTATCAAAGAGGTAGCAACTAATGTTGGATGCGTGCAAGTAATACAAAAGTTTTTTTTTGGGTAAAACATTTTCTGAACTACCCAAATGTCAACTTTGAGTTGATGTCTTTTTGTTTGGTTCCAAAGGCTTACTAAATATATTCAAAAATATGTCTTTATTACAAGGAACAAAACTCTAATTCACAGGGATCAAATTTTGTATTGAAATACATTTTTTTCTGATTAATATTCCTAAACATTGAGTTTCCCCCCAACATCATCCCTTATATGAAATTGTGTATTCATCTCACTTGCGTAAGAATTGATGCATTGTTTTTTGGCTTAAATAGTTATTACCCACCGCAAATATCCTCATTATCCAGTTACCCCCCTGCAAAAAAAAAGGTTTAAAAAACACCTTGTAAAATGTAACGTTATCCAGTTACCCCCCTGACGTGGTACTGACATGCCACGTCAGCAACCAATGGATAGCTGCCACATGACACTGACTTGGCTAAGTGGAATATTGTGTGTTACTAAAAAAATCAAAGTTTTGGCATCGGATGGGTATTGAACTCGTGACCTGGTGGTTGTTGGGGGTCCAATTACCACTAGGCCACAACATGATTTGTGTTTCTAAGCACAACTACAAATATATATTACATTATTATTTTCTTCTTCTTCTTTCTGCCAAATTCATCATCATCATTCCTCATCAACAACAACAACGTTTTCTGATCATCAACATCAACATATTTTCGTTTTCGTCAACATCAACATGATTTTTGTTTTCAATTTTTCCTCATCATCATCACTTGCGAATTGATTTCCAGATTGAATTCAAGATTTCCAGATACAACATTTTCGTAATTAATCTTTCAACGTTTCCTCATCATCAAATTCAACGTTTTCGTAATTAATCTTTCCAGATTTCCAGATTGATTTCCAGATTCAACATCAACATCATCATCACTTGCGAATTGATTTCCAGATTGAATCTTTCCAGATCGTAATTAATCTTCAAGGTTGCGGTTGAATCTTTGATGGAGAAATGGAGAAACGAAACAGATCTGGATCTGGAGAAACGAAGAAAGAGGAAAACGAAGGTGCGTGATGAAGATGGATCTGCGTGATGAAGATGCGTTTCCGGGTTCAATCTGGTTGATGAAGATGCGTTTCTGGGTTCCAGATTTTTTTTTTAAATTAAGTGGCAATAATGTATTATAGATTTGTAAGTGAGTTAATAATCTCAAATACTAATGTGGCTCAGTGGTTAGGAGGTGTGGGTATGTTTAAGTGGTCACGAGTTCAACACCCGTTGGCCACCAAAATCTTTATTTTTAAAGTAAGATTTTACCTCCACTTAGCCAAGTCAGTGCCACGTGGCAGCCATCCATTGGTAGCTGATGTGACACATGTCAGTGCCACGTGGCCCATGTCAGTGCCGCGTGGCCCAGTTGACATAGATGCTGACGTGGCATGTCAGTGCCACGTGTCACAGAGGCCCAATAATATGGTGACAAGTGGCACTGGCGTCAGGGGGTAACTGGATAAAGTTATATTTTATATTTTTTTAACAGGGGGTAACTGGATAACGTTACATTTTACAATGTGTTTTTTAAACCTTTTTTTTCAAGGGGTAACTGGATAATGAGGATATTTGCAGGGGGTAATAACTATTTAAGCCTTGTTTTTTTGCATTGTTGATATAAATATCACTTTAAATAAATATAAAAATGATTTGTTGAAAGTATATAATATGACAACCACTTTTTAAAAAGACATGGCGAGTAAGTACAAATAAAACAAATTAAGTATATAAAATATAAGGTTGAAAAACAAATTCTAACTAACCTATAAGCAAAAATTGAAGAAAATACAAACCAATGCTCTCCAGGGTCTCCCTACTGACTTAACAAAAGATATGATATATGCTAAATTACACCAGAGGTCTTTTAGGTTATTTATTTGTAACAAGTTGGTCATTTATGTTTTTTTTGTACCAACTTAATCCTTTAAGTTAGATAACGTGTACCGAGTTTGAAGTCGGAACCTTTACCAAATACTGAGTTTGGTGCACTAATAGCAAATTGTCGTAATCGTTTATCTCAGTTTACTGGCTTTCAGGTTAGCTATATTAGGAGACAATCAAATCTTGCGGCTCATACCTTAGCTCGAGCGTTAAGATTATATGCTAGTTCCCATATTTTTGATTTGACACCAACCTCTATTGAAACTATTTTGCATAATGAAATGTTATAAGTTTGTTTGTGTAAAAAAAAGTTAGATAATGTGTACACCGTTGGTCATTTTTAGAATTTTCGTTCCAAAAAAACTCAGTTGGCATAAACGGTGCTGACGTGTCCGTTACGGTGCTTATGTGTCACTTTTTTTGCTGAGTAGGAATCTTCATCTTCAACTCAAAAACAAACCCAGGAAAAAAAACAGAACATTGAAATTACCCGGAGCCATAAACTAATCTTCATCCTCTTTTTTGACAAACTAATCTTCATCTTCATCTTTTCTTTTCTTTTCACCATTAATGGTTGAAATAATATTTCTCTCTCAGATCTACACCTCTCCTCCTCACTCTCAGATCTGGAATATTCACCATAAAAATTCTCAGATCTCGGACGCTCTTCCTCTCACTCTCAAAGCTCAAAGCCCATCTCCTACCACCCACCCACTCCGTACACGCCGACGACTCAGCTACAAGGTGGTTCAACAATAGTAATAACCCCAACAAACGCACTGTCCACTCCGACGACTTAGCTCTCTCGGAACTCTGAACAATAATTGTTCGTATTAAACAATCGTTATACTTGTGAACTTCGATTTAACCATTGTTGTTTGTATTGTTGTTGGTGAGTGTCTTTCTACCCTAATTTACATTTCCCCCAATTAGTTTGTTTGTTTATTTCATATTTCTCTTCCTCTAAAATAACACCCTAATTTCCTCCTTCCAATTTCGTTTATATCCCTCTTTCAATTAATTTTTTTCTGGATTTTATATCCCTCTTTCAATTTCGTTTATATTACTGTTTGTTTGTTTCCTAATTTCCCTTTTATTTTGTGTCTATGTTGCAGCAGGGCAGTGGGGGAGAGGGTGGGGCGGTGGGGGAGATGCTAAAGATGAAGATGAAGATAAATTTTGGATTTTGTTTTTTTAATAAAAAATTAATAAATATGACTCAGATTATTAATTATTGGCCACATAGACACAAAAATAGTGACACATCAGGACCTTAATGGACACGTCAACACTGTTTATGCCAACTAGGTTTTTTTGTAACGAAAATACTAAAAAGGACTAACAGTGTACACGTTATCAAACTTTAAGGACTAAGTTGTTACAAAAAAACATAAAAGACCAACTTGTTACAAATAAATAACTTAAAGAACCCTTAGTGTAATTTAGCCTACAATATATTACCTCCATCCATATATATATATATATATATATATATATATATATATATATATATATATATATATATATATATATATATATATATACTCTTTAAAAATTGTCATTTTTTAAAACCCTTTTCAAATTACTAAATATATTAATTAACTTTTTACAATAATATTCTTAATTAATTTACATATCTTAGTCAATGGAGTAATAAATTCAAAGACTATTCTTTTTCTCATAAAAATAGTCAATAGTAAATATTAGTTACAATAATTACAAAATATTTTAGAGATAAAAAACATTATTCATCGTTGACAAATTTAGTGTCTTATCTAATTTTCCTATTTCGGGTGAATTTGTCAAAAAACTACAAATTTTTTTGACAAAGAAAAAACCACAATTATTGTTGTAGTAGTAACAACATTACCAACCTAAAAAAAAACATTAATAATTTTTTCATGAAACCAAGTTAAGAATTTTTTCATGAAATAACAAATTATTTTCCACCTCGTGTGTGTCGTGGTGGTTGGTTTGGTTGAGTAGCCCACTCCCACTCCCAGAAGAACAACAACTTCACACTTTCTCAATCTCAATAACGTCAATAATCTCATCCCAAAATCTGATTCAATTTCCAATGGACTCTCAATGGATCCAACCCTTAATTGCTTTCTCAATCGCCTTCACAATCGCATTTAGAGCTCATAGAAAAAAATCCCTCAGCACTTCTGGAGCCCTTGCGGGTTTTCTCGTTATGGCCCTTCATATTTTTATTGGATTCAGGTAACTATCTAACTAACTCACTTTCCTTTTTCTTTTTCTTTTCTTCGTTTTTCTGTTCACAGGATTCACAAAGATGTAACCTTTTTGACTTTTTTGTTTCTGGGTTGTTAAGGTTTGCGGCGATGTTGCTAGCTTTCTTTTTCACTTCTTCTAGCCTCACAAAGAAAGGAGCAGATTTGAAGCGGAAAATTGATCCTGAATATAAGGAAGGTGGACAAAGAAACTGGTTTGTCACTATTTCTCTTTTGAGTAGTATTTTTTAAGGTCATCTCACATGTTTCCTTGCCTTGTTAATGTTATTCATAGAAATTGACTTTCTTTAGTATTCAATTTTTGAAGAAAACGACATAGCATTAATTACTTTCAGACGTATTTTTCTGTATGATTGTGGAAATTAGACCCTCAATTTGTTCCCTTAACCATCACACTCTCTCCTTTTTGGTCCATAAATATAAAAATGTAATAAATAGCCCCTAAACTATTCTAAATTCATCAATTTAGTCTTCAAAATTATCCACCTCCCTCTTATTTAGAAAGTAATTGGGGACTAATTTGATGGATTTAGAATAGTTTAGGAACTACTTTTTTTATTTTTTTATTTTATATTTTTATAGTTTAGGGACCAAATCAGAGACAGTGTTTTAAAAACCGAATCAACCGAGCGATTGATCTGATTAAACCATGACCTCACCTTCTACGGTTTGGTTATCTCAGCGGTTCAACGCGGTTTTAGCCAGTTTTGAGCAGTTTTAAGCAGTTGAACCATGACCCCGGAGGTCTCACCGATTCAATGTCTGGTTCGATTTTCAAAACATTGGTAGGAGAGTGTGTGATAGTTTAGAGACCAAATTGAGGGTTTACTCTTGTGGAAATAAAAATCTTATACATATTCACTCTGTCATATGCTATTATTACATTGATAAACTTAGATTTTGATGGATTCTTTGGTTTAAATATTTATGAGAATTGCATTAGTTCATGTAAGATAAACCATAGAGTAGACCATACTATTGAGAAAGATCTAGAGGTCAATGATTTGGATATAGATTTATGATAAACATTATAACGTTTTTTTGATCCATGTAACCGACCCAACCTAGTGGGATAATAAGGTTTTGTTGTGTTAGTTATCCTTAGATTTTTTGTTTCATTTTCTTAAGGTCACCAAATTGACCTGTATTTGGCCTCTACTTGTGTGTTTCTCAGGCTGCAAGTTCTGGCCAATAGTGCAATTGCTTCTGTTTTGGTTGTAGCTATATGGGTATTAACAGAAGGGGAGGATAAGTGCTTGAACTCTAAAGACTCACCATTAATCACATCTCTTATTGGTGGCATTATTGGCCATTATTCCTGCTGTAATGGGGATACTTGGTCTTCAGAGATTGGAATTCTTAGTGATGATCGGCCTCTTCTAATCACAACCTTCAAGGTAAATAATCTCTTGGTATAACTCCAAGCTCTATATTAGTCGATCCTTCTATTCATATTTGGCATTCTCTAATTTAGGTCCAAGAGAAGTGTCAGCAACACTTTCTTTGACACTATCCCTCCAACACTCTACGGTTGGGTGAAATTCACATGGGTTCCACTTAACTAATCAGCCCCATTTTCAAAGTGGTGGAACCGACGTGAATTTCACTCAATCATAGAATGAGTGTTAGAAAGAGTGTCAAAGAGAGTGCTGCTAGCACTTCTCTGATTCAGTTGTAGCTGTGCAAGTGTTTGGTGCTTGGTATGCTAGGAAAAATGTTCTGGAAACATTCAATTAATGTAATGTGTTTGGTTCAAATTCCGAACTTTGGGTAATATGGGTCATGTTTTGCAAAATCACCCTTGTTCAAATAGGATTTTTGTCAAAATATCAACCCAAACACACAACCAATGGTGGAGGTGATAGTGGCAGTAGGAGGGAGCAGTTGCTTGCTGCACGATGATGGTGGCAGTGCCTTGGTGGTGAAGCATTGAAAGTGCTAGCTCATTAGGGGTGAGCATTGAGCAATGGTGCCTTTTTACATTGTCAAAAACATTCCAGTCCCATGGGAATTTGACAACCCAAGCCTCCCTTAAATAACATTCCTCTCATTCTGGTTTTATGACTTATTCTGTCTAGTTAGCAGTTGACAAGCATTAACTTTGCACTTGAAGATTTGAAGTTTGATATTGTGAGTATCTGTGTAAAACAAGAGGCTACTTGGCTAGAGTTGACGAAAGACTCCCTTAAAATATCTCGCTATCATAAGTGTCTTATAACATCTGTTGATCTTTAAATAGAGAAATTTCAGATGACACTAAATTTCATGACGAAACCCTCAATTTAGTCACCCGACCATCTCTCCTACTTGATCCCTAAAGTACGTGAAATAAACAAGTAACCTCTGAAATATGTGAAACCTGCCAATTTAGTCCCTAAAGTAGTATCAGTAGTTTTTAAAGTTTTGTGAAATCCGTCATGTTAGTCTCCTTAGAGGACTACTTATAAAATTTTAGGGACTGATATCACAAATATTAGAGACTACTTATTATTTTCACATACTTTAGAAATCGAGTAGGAGAGAAGGTTGTTCAGGGACTGAATTGGAGGTTTACTTAAGTTTCATAGATTATGGTACTATGGTTACAGATTTTTTTCTTAATGTTTTATCAGCCTGTGAGGAGGGGTACCAACGGTGGTGTGACCAAAACAGGACTTCTAGCAGCTGCAGCAGGTGGAAGTGTCATTGGACTGTCGTTTGTTCTTCTTGAACTTTCAACAATGAGGTGTGGTTCTGATAAAATTCTTAGCCAACTACTGGTCATACCCGTCGCCACCATGGCAGGACTAGGTGGTAGTATCATTGACTCTCTATTGGGTGCAACACTGCAATTTAGTGGATTCTGCTCTATTCGCCAAAAGGTAACGGCATTAGATTTTAACAAATGAAAATGCAATATCCAATGTTTAATAGTTTAAGAGGCACTATAACCTTTGGATATTATAGTATTAATGCTTAGATATTTGATTTTTGAAATTTCTCACTCCATGTTGTAGGTTGTTGGAAAGCCAGGAGCAACAGTTAAAAAGATTTCAGGTCTTAGTATTCTTGACAACAATGCAGTGAACCTAGTAGCAATACTGTTGACCACAGTTTTAACTTCAATAGCTTGTTATTACATTTTCTAAGATTTTTTGGTAATGTTCCTATACTGTTGTATCAATTGGAAAAATAGATTATGCCAACATTAGAACGACATTTTTGGGATGAACACAATCATATACCTTGTTAAGAGAACAGAAAAATGATGACACATTACAATTTTGGGATCTGTCTGACAGACTGTATGATATCCCTATAGTCAATCCCTAACAGACACATGCTACCCAAAGTTGATTTTGTTGTCATCAAATTTTCAAATCAGTCTATATACTCCTTCATCCCATTTTGTTTGTTATTTCAGCAAAATCAATTTGTTACAAATTTATTGTTGTTTTACATTTTCAACAAAACATTCAATATTTTTTTTCACTCATGCCCTTCTCTATTATGTGAGTTTTTACATTCAACAAATGATTCATATTTATCTATGTGGAGAGATAAGGGTTAAATGGTAAATTATACAACACTTTTTCTAAAATCTAAACTACTGATCATTCTTCTCAAGAGGTGTGTCAAAACCTTGAACTGCAAATAAAATAGGACGGATGGAGTTTAAAGTAGAAAAAGTCAAACAATAAAAATTTAGTGTGTATTGGGAATTGCTTTTACAAGCCAAATTCTTGCATCCCAATGTAAAGTCAAACTATCTCTTGTAGCTACGGATGGATTGTGTGCCTTTAGTATTAGATGTCTTTGGTACCTTTAGGCTTATTTTGGAGGAAAAAATGAGAGAGAAAATTATATAAGATGAGAGAGAAAATATTTGAGGAGAGAGATAAACACAAAAGACTAAAGTTATGGGTGTCTTTCCTATCCTAAAGGCACTCAATCCCTTCCTCGTAGCTACATACGGGACGTGTCATGAGTGAGTTTTGACGTGGAAACAAACATTGGCTTAACCTTTAGCAGCTTCCAAGTTATGCATGTAACACTGTATAGTCATTAATTTGGTGGTCCTGTGGAGGTGCAACAAACACTACACTTTGCAAAATGAAGAATTTTGAGCTTTGAAGGAACAAGGATTAAATCACATAACAAAAGGAGCAAGAAAATGCAAAATAAGCATGTGTCAACCCAAGCACACGCATGGTCTGTGCGCCCCACAAGAACGGTCAATGCGCCTCTTCAAGTGCAAAACGAAGTAATTCCAATTTTACACCGAGCACACGCATGATCCGTGCGTCCCACAGGCACGATCTGTGCGCCTTCAGTTCTCTGTTTGAAGATCAAGAGGTGTTTAACTAGAGCACGGTCTGTGCGCCTCTGTGCACGGTAGAAGCCAAAGCTGTTACTTTTTGAATGTTTAACGCTTGTAATGTGACTTAACTCACTTGTCCCCTACCTTAGCCTATATAAGACACAAAATTATGTGTGTCTAGGCATCAGAGGCTATTGCAAACACTACTCAAAGTTTACTTCTAAGATTTTATGCAATTTACATTCTCCATTTTAAGTTCTTGCTCTTTATATTATTGCATTCTACTATTATGTTCACTATTCAGCATTTTATTTTCTGCACTTTATTGCTTTCATTTACGATTCTAAGTCATTTACATCCAATCATTTACAATTCCGTAATTTATAATCCCGTCATTTACATTTCTGTCTTTTACAATCCATGTCTTCTACTTTCAAGTCTTTGTCTACTATGATCATGAGTGAGTAGACTCTTCTAGTTTTGGGATTGTGGAAATAATCCAATAATAGATCCCTAAACAATCCCAAGTCTAGACTCTATTTTATTAAAGTTTTCATTCTAATCTAACCTCATCATTCTTCAAAGTCATAGTTCAAATATCAAACGAAGTACCGAAATGTGTAGTTTGATATTGGAACTATGAGGTTAGACAAGATGATCAAAACATGAAAATAGTTTTGAGACTCTTGGATAAAAAGGTTTGTACTTAAGGGGTCTTGGCAATAATCAACCATGAAAATAAGTTTGATTATTGGTTCAATACACACTCTTGTATTCCGAAAGGAAACTTGAGTTACCATTGAATACTTTGTCCTTAGAAAAGAAACTTAACATAAAATAGAGGATGGATGAAGGATTGTGAATTGTTTCTATCATTGAGACGAAACCACAATCCTAGGACGCTTTTTAATTTTTGAATTTAAAACCAACCAACAATTCCTTCTACAAAAATCATTCTTTTTAGCTAATCACAATCGAAATTGAAATTGGTAATCACATAGTCTTTGTGGATCGATACTCTTTACTACTAGATAGAACCGTGCACTTGCGGCCTATCATCAACCAACTGAATCATGACCCAGAGGTCTCACCGGTTCGATCTCCTGTCTGGTTTTAAAAATATTGGTTGAGTTTGGGTCCATGACCATATGCTTAAGATAGCTGACTTCACCATATGCTAAACAGACTTAGTGATCTATCAATCGTGGCACACCATGTTGGTGAGTGAACTACTACACTTCCCAACGCTAAATATCGTGCTCATTGTTTGACATTGTTGAGAAAATTTGTCGTGCCTTACCTTTAGCACATGTTTGTTTCAACGCTAGCACCCTCATAGACTGATAGACGTGCGTTAAACTGGATGCTACTAGTTGTAGAGTTTGGCCGGTCCACAAACGTGAATACAAACACACACTTAGACTCGTAAGCGTGTCAAGTTTGAGTAGCTACACATTGTGGACGATTGAGAGAAAAAAGCAAAAGGGAAATGTCCCTAATTACCTATCATAATATAAATTTTAATTTTTTATCAGAAAGACAAATGTTTTTAACAATTAATACAAGTTTATTTAGTTAATCTTTTTCATGAATCACCATAATTAAGACATTTGACTCTACAAACGGCATTTTGAGGTATATTCACAAGTTGTGACTATTTATTTTTTGGTCAAAACAAATAAGAAGTATATTCATAAGATGCTACTTATTGGGCCGAGATACTTATCAAGATGTGACTCTTATTGGGCCGAGATACTTATCAATCGACCAACACATGATTGGTGCTTTTTTTAAATCTATAGAGTTATACTAATACACAATCAAAAAAAAAGATAGAGTTATACTAACAAAAAATAAAAAAGAGTTTTTTTTATCGGAATAAAAAATAAATAAAAAAAGAGTTATTGTACTAATACATATTTGCATAAATTATTGGAAAATATAAAATATTCTTCTGTCTCTTTCCTTTACTTAATTGTCATAAGTTCCTAAATAAATTGAAGTTTCAAACTTGACCGATAATGAGATCATCATTACAAGATACATGAAGCAGGTGAGGTTGGACATTTCCAAACTGAAAGCTAAGATCAACATCTTTTAAAGAAACTACTACACATGGAATATGACCATTGGAACCATTACATTTAGACAGTTTAGAGGCCCTAGGGTATAACCAACCCAAACACAACGACCTAACGTCCAGATTATCAGTAGCTTCAACTCCCAGGTAGAGGTAATCAGTGGTTGAGACTCCGCAGTCTTTTTCCCAATCTAGTTACGGATGATATTTTTGACTTGTGTACGCTCCATTCGACTCAAATTGGTCTCAAGATTAACCCCAATTGCCTGAGAAGACGAGGCCAGTTGGTAATAGGAGAGGCCAATTGGTGAGGTGTCAGCTCCAAAGGTTTTAACAGTCTCCAAATAATGCAACCAGGACCACAACCAAATGCTTAGGCAACCGAAATTTCTATGGGGACTTTCAGTAAACACTAGATATGCATTTTTAGACCAAAAATTGCTAAAACACCAAACATAGAGCCGAAGCACCAAAAGGACACGGGTACTTTGTCCAGAGACCAGCGGTCCAAGGACGACGAGTTGCAGCCATGGTGGTTTTGGCAGCGGACGGAGAGGATCCAAGCAGTCCGATGAAACAAAAAGTGTGACTAACCTGTGGAGCGGCGATGATGATAGTGAAGGAGTTCCCCCTCGGTCATCCTCTTCGAACTGTGGTGGTGGTTCGGGTGGTAGCCGGAGTGCCAGCGCCATAGGGACAGAGGCGTTGGGAGGGCACAGAGGTTTCCTGTGAGAGTTCTTGTCCCAAGGAGGAGGAAGAGAAGCTCTCTGGTCGGAGGCGGTAAAGCAAGCGGCAAATGCACACAAGCATCGGCGGTTGGACGGTGAAGAGCAAAACCTGGAGGATCACAGGCTGTTATGACGGGTTGGGGTTTTGGAGGGTGGTGGTAGATGGATCGGCCAGTAGGAAGTACAAGGGAGGAGGGGTTGGTACGTTTGGTGGATGGTGGTGGTGGACTATTGGTTAGTGGAAGAAACTAGCGGAGGAGGTGACAAACGGGGAAAGGGAAACAAGAGGCCCCAACCAGTGGGGGGAAAGGAACTCCAAAGAGAGGGGTAGATCCTCCATGGTGGTGGGGAAGACCTCCAAGGAGGAGGAGAGAGCCTCCACTAACCCTAGGATTGGGAGGAGAAAAAATGGATCTAGGGAGAAGTGGGAGCTTCTCTCTCATCCTTAGTTTTTTTCCGCACAGACACCACCACCGTGGGTTGTACATACTTGCCCCATAAAGGGGCAATATCATCCAAAGTCTCCAACCACATTAAAGTGTGACTACTTCCTGTACCGTCCTAACCTAATATTTGAAACTTGACCGTAGGTTGTACCTGAATGTTTTTAATATATTCTCTACCTATATACGACTATCTTACCAAATATATTGGTCTCCATTTGTTGGGGTTAATATAAAAAATTTAATTTAGAATGAATTTAATTTCAATTAAAAATGAACTTAAAATGAATAATTTATGTTTGAACATTGTGTTAAAATTTAAATTATAATAAAGATTGTATGAAATTCTTAACTTTGAAGCTTTTTTCACTTTTAGTTTTTTTTGTCAAAACGGTATTGATTCAAGTTCTAAAAGCAAAATTAAAAGGCCCATACTTCGTACAACCCCCCTACTCACTGGACACTCGTGACCCTCAAATATTCCCAAAATACCCTGACGTGAAACGTGCTTCCAAACACCCCACGTGAACCGGTTCGGAACTAAATTTCTGAATCGGTTCGGAAGTTTAGTTCCGAACCTTCGTAATCCCAGAAAAAAAAGAAAAGACGCGCGCGTTTCATTAATGACATTTTCGTCTTTTCGCATGGTTTGGGGGTGTCTAGTGAGTAGGGAGGGGGTTGTAAGAAGTATGACCCAATTAAAATTGGAAGCCCAAAAAAAGACTTGGGAGCTTATAAATCCATATTATCCATATACATGAGAAGAACAACCAAGGAGTAACTATTAACACCCCCTGTTTTTGCTAACTTGCACTCCCGACATAAATTTCCAAGTAGGTAGCTCAGTTGGCGAGCTAAGGGATACCGAAGGAGTGCACCAAATGAGTGCAAGAAGAAGGTCCCGGGTTCAACTCCCGGAAACTAATATTCCCCCACCCCCACTAACATTGCTTATCAAAAAAAAAATTCCAAAAATTAAGGCTGTTTCGGGTGTTTTAGCAAAAAAATGCGGTCTCAATAATTAAATCAATTAAATGTAAATTCTGGATCATTTTTTTCAAAACAAAAGCCCAGAATTGTTTATAGCTTAGTGTAACCAACCCACTTGAACATGCAACAAACTCGGGGCCAATGTGAAGCTCCAAATAGTAGCTTCTCTCTTATCGTAGATTTTGGCTGTGGTTCTAGATGGACACAGAAATCCCCGCTGTTGGTCCAAACAGACACTTAGAGGTTTTTTCTTTTGGTCACTAAAGGATTTTATTTTACCAAGGTGACAAAAATGAGAATCAATTCTCCACTGTAAAATTAATAAAGATTCAAATTCAACTTGTAGAAACTGTTGACTACCATGCCTATTAAAATGTTGGACCCATAGAGGGCTCCATTTCATCATCCTGCTCAAGAATCAGCACACCTTTCGCCGACACAACACAACCAAGAAAGGTCCCTCAAACCAAAAATGTTGTTTATTATTCATTTTACTGTTAATACCACGAGAGAAATTTGCACGAAGTAAAAATATTCCAAGAACAAAAAAGGAGCCCGTTAGGCCTATGCCTCCTTGAGCATAAAAGTATGTTTACAAATAAAGGAAATCATCAAAACCATAAGTCAAAAGTAACATACTAAAAAGGTTACATCTTTATTTATTGTAATAATTATAATTATTAGATTGAAACATAGAAGAGACAATTATATCATATTTTAATTATAGGACTGATATTTTATTTGGTGATCATCATCGATTCTTCTAGGGGCAGCAACAACATAACACATCCAAGCAGCACTCACAAGTCTCATAGCAGCAGAAGCAGCAACACAAGCCAAATATGCTGCAAAAATGAAAATCGATATAACTCCAAATAATAAACTTGATTTTTTCAAAATAATAATAATAATATGATCATAATATTAATAATAAATTTGATGAAAGAAATGAAATTATTATTGTCGAGAAGAAAGAGAGCAAAATGATGAAAAATGTAATGATTTATATGTTGGAAACTTTGGTAAGTGGCGGCAACAATAATAACAAAAAATAGTTAATAAACAACAAAAGCAACAATGCTAGTTAATTGACTATACAAACCAAGCATAAAGGCAGCCTTTTTCTTCATGGCGTCTTTGAACATGTTCCATATAACTTATCTCCTGATACACAGGAACTGCATTCATTTTTCTTCTTGGAACTAAGGTGATGGAAGCTACAAAAGAACTGAATAATTATATTAGGGAGGATAATTAATCGCACAATATATAGAGAGTGGAAATCTGTAAGAAGATTTCAATTTGATTTTGATAATTTGCTTGAAATTATATGTTTTACCAAGGGAGGTATTTACTTGTGTAATTGTGTTGTGGTCAGTTCAGGGACCCATCACCCGAGTCATTTCATGTTTGTTTTTTTATCAATGCCCATTTTATTTTATTTTTCTTATCAGCTAAGTTTCTTATCTGCCATTCAACTCTTTTCTTTTATTCCTTTTCCATTTCTGAATGGTGGATAGCTTGGTTGCTTCGTGTGGCTCACTCAACAAAGTTTTTTATAATCATGGGACTTGCCTATTCACAATATCATTAATGGTAACACATCATTACCATAATTAACAACAACATTATTAATGTTTTCGAACCTATTTTATTACTAATCCTTAATTTCTAACCAATAGAATATGTACAACACGATTCAACACACTTAGTTATTATTAGTAGAGCTGTCAATTTGGGCCCAGCCCATTGGGCCGGCCCAATGGCCCGATTTTTTGGTTGGGCCTGGGCTCTAAAATTAGTAGCCCAAAATCAACGGTATCTTTTTTGGCCCGGCCCGATGGGCCCGATGATAGTATTGGGCCGGGCCGGGTCGGCCCGATGGGCTTCGGGCCGGCCCGTTACTTTTTTGTTTTAGTTTTAAAATTTTAAAATATGGTCCAATAAAAAATGGAGCAATTTTTTAAAGTAAAAAAAAAAAGTAAATAAATTTTGTGTAAATCTCTAATATTCATCTGTTTGTGTAAATCTCTAATAAAAAAGTAAAGAAAATAGAGCAATTTGTTTAAGAAAATGAAGCAATTTTGTGTAAATCTCTAATATTTCTCTGTTTGTATTGTACCCGTCATGTCCAATGAAATAAAGGAAAAAGGTTAATTAAAGTTAGCAAACACTAAAGTACTGCGAAATTGTAAACTACACCGTGGAAGTCATAAATTGTATCAGCTCCATATTTTAACGAGACATTAAAACTATTTTTGTCAAAATTCTAAAAAGTCAATGATTGTGGCCCGTTGGGTTGGCCCATTGGGCTGGCCCGTTGGCCCATGGGCTGGTGGTGAGCGGGCTCGGGCCGTAAATTTTGCAGCCCACCAAAATATCGGGCCGACCCGACCCGACCCGTATACGCTGTCTGGCCCGATGGGCCGGGACGGGCGGGCCCAAACCCGGCCCATTGACAGCTCTAATTATTAGTAGTGAGAACATTTAATTGTAGGTGGTAAATTAAAATTAATGTTACAGATTACGTCATTAATTGTAAGATCTTTCATGATCTTTAATTAAAAGAAAAATAACCATACGACATCACTTTGTTATTATGAGAAACGAGAACATTTAATAATAATTAGATTAAAATTAACTATTTATATTACGTCATTAATTACAAGATCGCGTAGGATTGTTTCCTTTTTAATTAAAGATTACGAAATATCTAGTAATTAATGACGTAATCTGAATCATTAATTTTTCCTAACAGTTATAATAAAATGTTCGTATTTTTCAGAGTTACTAACTGTTATATAGGTATAGGCTTTTGCATGTCATTATTGATATTCTTTGAACTAGTTTCATTTTAATAAAATTGCTTTATTTCCTTCCGGTTATTATTGTTATTTTGTTCATGGGTCCCTCATGTTTTTTGTGTTCCATTTTTCTTTTTTTTATCAATAAAATTTGGGGTACTTCTTTTCCCTCCCTCCCTCCCTCCCTCCCTCCCTCCCTCCCTCCCTCTCATTGATGTTGCGAAATTGCAAGTGTTTTCAAGGGTTACAGATTTGGGGGAAACTTGCAGAAGAAGATGATATTTTTAATTTGAAACACTAAATACACGTCAGAAATTTAATTTACACGTGTACTGGCTAACAAGTGAGTTCATATCATCACTTAACGTCCTAGTCAACATCTGTTAACTGTAATTGATGTAATGTCCAAAAAAGGATTATGTGTCACGAATTTGAAACATAGGACTTATCTAAGAAAAAAAACTTAAAAGATCAATGCAAACTTTAAAATAACTTAAAAGACCAAAAATATATTCTAGCCTTAAATTTAATAATTATACCCCGACAAAACATTTAATCATTTTTTTACAATAACAAATATTTAACCATATACGTAAAAAAAACATATTTCATCATGATACTGATATCTCACCATGACGACGCTTCTAAAATATTAGATTAACACATCAATATTTACCTTATCATATATATATATATATATATATATATATATATATATATATATATATATTCATCAAAACTTATTTTCAAACTTTTGTTTGTTTCCTAACAATCTTCAATGAGAAACTGTGTAAAATTCTAGTGCTATTGCTGAAAAGAATTATTAAGTTGAGAAGATTTAGAAGACTAAGACTTAAAAATCATTTGATGATGAATAGAAACCTTAATAAGATATATTTTTTAGTCGGGTCTTCGACATTTACTCAGTATAAGATATGATAGACTGTGGAGATAAAATCTTTTGATCCAAACGAATAGCCAAAGTGAGATAGGACTAAGGAGACCATATCTTCTATCCAAGTCAATGTCATTGTCCTTTCTTTCTTTTACTATTTCTTTTACAGCCTTGAAAATCCGTGGAAGCACTAAACCTTACACAAGAGTGGGTAGTAAAAAATAGACTAGGAAGGAATACAAGGAATGAACATACACTTAAAACTTTCACTTGGAATTTAGGGAGAAGATAGATGCCAGCTTAGACATACATGTCCACATAGCCTATGATATATAGCCAATGAATGTATTCATTCAGGTACACACACTGTTGCATATTGGCAGGGGAAAGGGGCTAAGGTGTGGGCCAGAAGAAGGTAAAGAAAACTGACTAAAGGGTGAAGCTTGTGTTGTTGTGACTTGTGAGTGTGCTGCTGAGCTGACAACACTGCATATATAATTGCATGCACGAATAAGCCACCGACATACAACATGTAACCTGTTCCTCAAAACAAAATATAACCTACTCAGCATGTTGTGAACTCAAAGAACCCAAGCAACACAATTTGAAGATGTGTTGTGTTGTTGTACTAGATGATATACATATATGATATGATAATATTAATATACCCTATTGGCATTGGCAAATGGCAATGGCATCTTAATTAAAACTGAAGAAACACACCACTTTGTGATTAAAAACCTTACATCATCATCATCATTACTCAAAAGAAATTAGCATGCCACTGAGCATGTAGCAGATTTTACTGGCACTAAAATATCACCACCACTACCACCACCACCTACAGATTGGACGCTGGCCGCGGTTTCTAAGCGTTCCCATGTTAATCTTCTTCTCTCCGCTGCAGCACTTGATTTTGAATCTTCCTCCTCAATCTTGTGTTGGCAGGCAAGTACTAAATCTTCATCCATCTGAGACAGCATCTTCTTTATGTTCTGAGTCAAGTTCAGCACTGCTTGATTCCAGTGATTCTGGGAGTTATGTACAAGTGCTGAGAACACAAGGGGAAGAATCACTTGTCGATTTTGCGTGATAAGATTAAGGATGTGCTCGTTGTTCCATAGCAAATGAGCTCGTTCTGCCACCTGAATAAACACATCAATATAAGCTGACTCATGTTCTTTATATAGATATAGACATTAGGACCATAGCCATGTAAGTAACTATAAACTGCAAGTTATCAAATATCTGCATTTGAAATACTTAGACATACTACTCTGGTCCTATTTATAAGAGAAAAATACAATTTTAGATTCATTGAATAACAGATGTATCTGGTTTATAATATAGATCAGATACATCAGTTATTCAATGAACACAACTTTTTTCTCTTAGAAATAGGACCAGAGGGAGTATCAAGAACTCTGCAGGATTCATCTAGGTCTACACAAATGTTTGGGTTTGAGAAAGAAAGATGCTACAAAACGAATTACATTAGAAAAACCATTTATTTGTTTAAGTAAAAACCATTAGAAAAATCATATATTACAGCCCAACTACACCTGTTATTCAATGAACCTAAAACTGCAAATGTTTCGTATAAAGTGGACTGGAGGTATTATTAGAATAACCAGACTTGCTGATTAATTGAACACTATGACTAAATCAACTTCTAATTCCTTTGAATTTAAATGTGTATATTCTCTTATAGACTAGAAACATCGGTTATTGTTGCACATAGATGAAACTAGAATCAGAGGTAAAACCAGATTAGTTAATTAATTTACGAAAGATATTAAAAAGAGGAAGCTGGTGTAGAAGAAACAACCTGGTAATGAGAACTATTAAGGCAGCAACTCAATCGTCGAAAGAGCGGGACCATAATCTTCTGGAATTCAGCCATGGTAGTCATTTCCAAAATCTCTTCCAACTCACTCATGAACATTAGCTCCTTTTGGCTATTAGTAACTGGCCAATACTTCAATAGTCCCTTAATCACTGAGCTACCCAGTTTTTGATCCTTATCAATGAACTGTACAATACAATATGTTAACTGCTGATGATAAATACCAACAGATTTAGGTTTGTGCAAAGGAATTAAAGCCTTCCACAAAAATATTTTATGCTCTTCCTTTAATGGTATAGCAAATCCACTTATAACACTCCCAAAAATCTCCAACAGCTCAGCAATTCCATTATGTCGTTCAGTCTCGAAAACAAACCGATATATGATATTGCTAACACATTTCCTTATAAAAGGCCTATGAACCATGAATTTCCCATAAATTCTATGCAGAATTGTCTTCAAACAATCTCTTTCTCTAGGATCCTCAGAGTCAAACAAGTCAAGTAATCTTATAATAAAACCATGATCTACATGTCCTTTAGCCAACTTCACATCAAGAGAATTATAATTGATGAATTGAAGTAGTAAATCATAAACAACTTGCAAGTGAGACCACGCAGGATCGAACATAGGTTCGTCATCTTCGGTTTCTCCACCACTACTTGATCGAAACTTAGGTGGGAAAACCCTAAACAAATTTGTTGCACACATTTTACACAATGCTGCAATTGCTGGTTCAGTAAACTTAACAGATCCAGATGATACAAAATCAACAAGTTCTAACAATATTTGACGTTTAAGATCTTGGTCTGTAGAATTCTTATCAGGATCACTCATATCATAAACTTTGCAACAAAGGTTTACCTTACTGATAAAAAGGCTTTGTTTCTGTGTATTTGAAACATCTTTGAATGATAGTGAAGGGTCAACTGCTTCTACACCAGCATTCACACTTGCAGGAAAAACAACAGAAGATACTCTCTTCACAACATTTAATTTGCTTGAAATAGTACTTCCAACATTTGTACACTGAAAGACATTTCCAAAACTAGTACTACTGCTGGAATCACTTCTTGCAGAATCTGATGAGTCAGACTTTGGTAACTTTTTTGGCAATTTGCTAAGAATTTGCTTTATCATTGTGGCAATTCTACAAACACCTGCATCCATTTCAATGATTGTTAGTTATAGGGGTAAATCTTTCAGCAGCAAACATAAAAGGAAAAAAAAGATAGGTTTTGAGATCTAACAAGTGTAAGTAGCAAAATCAAGCCAGATCTAACAAGTGTTTACAAATTTGTTGCAAGAGATATTCAAAAATTGAGTACATTTGATGAATTTGGTAATTTCTCAACCACAAATAAGAATCAAATACACAGCTGACAGGTGGAAAATCAGTCATTAAAGCTAGAAAGAATTCATGTTGACAAAATCTGAAAACAAAAAGAGAAATGAAGCAAGAAATTAAGAGGGCAATAAATCAATAAAAGCTATAGAAATTTACAGAAGTAGCAACAGTGGGTGAGAGAAAGCGAGATCTGGGTTGAGAGATAGAGAAACTTGAAGAACTAGTACTTCACAAGATCCTTACCAGATATTAATAAATTTATAAAATAAAAACAAAAAACTTTAATAAGAATTAAGAAAAAATCGAAGGTGAGTTGAAAACAGGAAGACCACCAAAATTAGTATGTTTAAGAAGAAGAGTTGATTTGAGAGGGAGAGAGAGAGAGAGAGTGTGTGAGAAGTAGATAAGACCAACCTGATTTCTGTGATAGGGAAAAGGAAAGGAAGTTAAGAGAGAGAAAGTGAGTTAGAGAAAGAAGAAGAAGAGTGAGTGAGTGAGTGAAGATGGATCCATGAATGAATGAATGAATGCTAAGCTAGCTAGTTCACAATACTAGTTTCTTTCCTTCCTCGATTCAAGAGAATAAGCGATGCGACATCTTATGTTATTTATGTTATGTTAATGTTAATAATGTTAATATTATTCACAAATTAAACATAACATAACACAACACTGTCGTAGGTACAACAACAACAGTCCAATCACCACCGAACCCAACTTAATTAAACTTCATCTTCACCCTTAGTTTACACTACCCACACACATTAACTTTATTGTTAATATGTACATTATCAAAGGGATTATTAATAATTAAAGAGCAAAAATATAATTATTTTTTATTATAGTTTTTGTTGCGGACAAAAAGGTGTACAGTAGTGCATAGTATAGTATGTATGCATAATGCATTACGTAAAGTGAAAATGAAAATGGGAGATTTTCGTTGGGCAATTTCGAGGCTAGATTTTAGGAATTTGATGAGTGAGTGACAGAGAATGAAAAATAGGATTAGTGTGAAACTGTGGGAAGAGAAGAGAACAAAATTGAGAGAGAGAATCACGAAAAGTGAGCGACACAATCACCGCAAACACTGAGGGAAAAATATTGAATCAGAGAGAGAAAGGAAGGAGGGTAAAACTAAAACCAAGGCTCTCACACCCTATTTTATCACTTCATTTACACCATTTTTCTGCTACAAAATATTAAGGACTAAATATAAAAATTAGAGACTATTTATGTTTATTATTTACTTGAGAGATAAAGTACGAACACCAATATTTATGCTCAATTTTATTTATGCTCAATTTTATATTAGTATGATTTCTGCTCGATGAAACATATTTTGAAAAATCAAGTGGGGGATTGTTGGTTGATTTATTAAAATATAATAAATAAAAAAATTATTTTGATAAATTAATTTTACTTTTTCTGAAAATTGTATGGTTATAACAATTAAATGGTGATCAGAACTATATATTGATAGATAAGTTTACGTTATCTTTTGAAATGTTTTGAAGCGATATACTAGTTTATTTTGTTCTAACGGAAACAGAAAAATGATTTAATGACATTTCTTTTATAGCCAAATATTTTTTACTTTGAAAACTATTAAGTGGCAAGCTTTAACGGATGAGTATAATTGAGAATAATGGCTTTTGGATTCAATTGAAATTAAGAGCCTTTTATTTTCTATCCGTTTGGGAGTTACAAAATTATATTTATTATACTTATGAAATTAAAATGTTGGTTTTTATTTGGCTTTTCTGAAACGTAAGTTACAGGACTTTCAATTCATTTTATGGATATTATCATTGGTTTTTAATCCATATATAGAAATAGAAAAGAAGATACTTCTCATTTTTGAGAAAAGAATAAGAATACAGAGCAGTGAAATAAAAAGTAGGGGGTGTGAGTCTGATGGTTTTTCTAGGTGCAGGGAATACCATATTTTTGGAGAAGGTTGTTTTATCCTGGGGACGATGAGACTAGGAGAGACTGCTTGCACACTTTGGGCAGAGCCGCGAAACGTCTTAAATAGAGCGACCTAGTCCGCGACTTAGCCTATTTTGTTCGTGTTCGTCAGTGTGTCCACAATTGTTCCAACAATTTTAAGACGTTTGCACTATCTGCCATGTCCATCGAACACGACATCGTTTCGGTTGATCTCAACTAGCCATTTCAGAAGGTATACTCGAACTCAGAAATTGTTGATGAATCTCTAAAGGTATGTCTTTAGATTTTTTTATAGGAGAAAGCATGTCTTTAGATTAATATATGATAAGTAACTTCTTAGATTGTGATAATTTTCTTTTTTATCAAAAGATGGAGATAGTTTGATAACACACTCATGCTTAGAGAGTTTGACTCAGTGTTATCAGAACCGGTCCGGACCGGCCGGTCGGACCGGTCGGACTGGGACCCGGTGGTCTTCCCGGGCCGGGCAGCGTGCAGGACCGGATCTGCAGTTGGCCCGGTGATGACGTCATCGGACCGGTGAAAATCCGGTGGAAACCGGGTCGGACCGGTTCATCCTCTTTTTTTTTTTTTTTTTTTAAAGATGAACCAATTATAAATTTTGCATGTTTTCACAAAAAAGGCTTGGGTGGGGTTCGAACCCCCTCCCTAGTATTCAACATTTCAACTTTTTAACCACTAAGCTATCTATTATTTGTTGATACTGTCCCGCATTCATTAAATATAATCAATTTCGGATATGTTAATTTTTTTTGCACATTCTTTCATTAATAGTTTTGATTAAACACACATTTTTTTGACAAATTGATTCAAGTTCAACACTCATAAACATGTTAGTAAATGTATAATTATAAATAAAATTATAATAAAATTTCTATATTAATAAATGTATACTTTCTTAGTATATATTATAATTTTTTGAATTTATTTAATATAGACCGGGTCATGCCGGTCCGACTAGAGACCCGCGGTCCGACCCCGGGTCTAGTGACCCGGTGCCTTGACCGGGTCGATGGCCGGTCCGGGTCTGATAACACTGGTTTGACTACTCAGATTTTTTCTACTATCAATTTCATCTCTGCTATCGTGACCTCAAAAGATAAGGTTTTGGTAACACAGGGCATAAGTAGAACAACAACAAAAATGACAATTAGAATTAGCCGGGACTCCCTTCAAGAATTGTTATGATTTGTTGAATTTGATGTTATTGGTGGATTCGAATGGTGGTGAGTAGACATATTAGTGCAACACGTCATGTTTGCTATGATAAAAATTTATTTAAGGCTAATTTTGTTGTTTGTTGTTGCTAATAATTGAAATGTGAAATTGATGTTTACCTCTGGAAAGACAAAGATTCTCAATGATGTTTAACTAAATTGGGATTCCAATATCTTTACAAGGAAGAGTTATGTTGTTGATGAATTAATTAAGTTGAATGTGAAATTTATTAATTTATGTATTTTCGATTGATTATAATGTTAAATGTTTTTTTTCAGCGTTAAATGACTTATTTTAATTATTGAAGTATTCTTTATCTTTTAGCTGCTTTTGAATTAATGCCTATGGTGAGGTATAATTGCATGGATGATTTGTTATTAAACCAGCATGAATGTAACATACAATTTCTCAATGTACAGGTTTTAATCGATTGGCATCAGTTTTTAGAATATGATTATAAAGAGTATGAAGAGAAAACATTGTTTTTATGTATTATTCTTTTTTATTACTTAGAGACTATTCATGGGACATATGATTAATATTAAAGTTTATTGATTTTAAGTTATATGATGAAATTATTATTGGAATAACGTGAATGTTATATGAAAATCAATTTTCATTAAATGTGAAAAATAGTGGGGGTTCTATTTTTTTTAATAGTGCATTATTAGAACATGTGATTCTAATAATAATTTTTTTTAGAAATTAGAAGAAAGAAATTCAATTAGATTAAAATGATGACTTGTGTTTTTTCTAATTATGAGAAGTTTAATATTGTGATTTCATATATTTTGAAATTAACAAAAGTGGTAAGTGCTTATATTATATTTTGGATAATAATATTTGCACTATTATTTTTCTACACGTGGATGACTTACTTATTTTTTGGTTCTCATATTATTTTTGTGAAAAAGATCAAAAATATGTTTTGTATTTTTTTTTTTGATATGAAGGATGTTGGTGAAGTAAATATTAATTACTTATGTTGTACACCAGACACTCATTATTATCCTAGTGTCAAATTGCTCAAGAACACCATGAGAGTGTTGAAAAGTCTGAGTTTGCGAGCATCATTTGCAGTGTTCAATATACTGTTGATTGCACTAAAATTATAGCTTATGTTGTGAGTTTACTATACGGGTTTACTACTAGTTTTAATAATGAGCACACATGTACTACTGAAAGGGTCATGATGTACCTAAAAAAGGAGCATGCACCTGAGATTACAAAAAGTTTTCCACTGTGCTATGAAGTTACAGTGATGATGAATGGAATAGTCTTTTAGATATTCCTATTATGAAGAGTTGATTTCAACCATATTGATCTATTGTGATAGTACCGGTCGGGCTATCACAAAGTAAATAAGAAGATCATATGATGTTTGAAGAAAATTTGACTGATCTTTTGACGAAAGGATTAGTAAGAGGAATGAGACCGATGCCCATTAATTTGTTTTTTATAAGGGTAACCCGACCTAATAGACTGGAGATCCCAAGAAATAGGTTCAATGTGGTAATAACAACTTATAATAAGATGTAGAATCATGCACAAATAATTTTAATTAAGTCTCATTCATAGTGTGGACCATGATATCATGTAGTGTTGGAAGGTTGAATAAATTTCTTAATGAGTTCTATACTCTATATAGAGTGGGGTACGTAGCTACATGAGTACTCTTGATAGGCTCACCTATGTGAATATGGAAGTGTGGCCGCTTCCTATGAAGTTTTGGGCAAAACTTGCTAGAGCGTTTACTATACTGGGATAACGTGCACGGCCATAATGCACAGGCTTATAAACTACACCCTGAAAGATTGAGTGTGTAATGTTTTCTGAGATAGAGTTCAAGACTACGAGTCACTGTTGTTGAATCAGAAGCATCATCACTATGTATTGGTTCAAGTTTACGAACACTAATATTTATGCTCAATCTTATATTAGTATGATTTACTGATCGATGAAACGTATTTTGAAAAATCAAGTGGGGGATTGTTGGTTGATTTATAAAAATATAATAAATAAAAAATTATTTTGATAAATTAATTTTACTTTTTCTGAAAATTGTATGGTTATAACAATTAAATGGTGATTAGAACTATATATTGATAGATAAGTTTACGTTATCTTTTGAAATGTTTTGAAGCAATTAATACTAGTTTATTTTGTTCTAACGGAAACAGAAAAATGGTTTAATGACATTTCTTTTATAGCCATATATTTTTTACTTTGAAAACTATTAAGTGGCAAGCTTTAACGGATGAGTATAATTGAAAATAATGACTTTTGGATCCAATTGAAACAACCTTTTATTTTCTATCCGTTTAGGAGTTACAAAATTATATTTATTAGGCTAAATAGCACTTTTGGTCCTTTATCTTTGCTCCAGATTTCACTTTGGTCCTTTATCTTTTTTTTGGTCCGTTTTGGTCCTTTATCTTTCATTTTCGTTTCACTTTGGTCCTTTATCTTTTTTTTTGTCTGTTTTGGTCCTTTATGTTTCATTTCGTTTCATTTTGGTCCCTCACGTTATTATTTAATTCAATTAAAACATTAAAACAATTAAAACAATTAAAACAATTAAAAAAATAAAACATAACCCCCCCCACCGTCCACCACCACCCACCACCGTCAACCACCACCCACCACCAGATCTGTCTCTCTCTCTCACCGTGAACCCCTCCCCCCACTGCTGCGCACCCCCTCCCCCCACCGTTGCACCGTGGGTGGTTGCAACGGCGTTTAGAAGCAGCGGCGGTTATGGAGTTCTCCCACAAAGAGGACGATGGCTAGAACACGAGGTAGGGGCTGTAATTGTTCAAATTGACGCCATAATCGAACTAAGGGGGAAATTTCGTGTTGAAAGGTGGAGTTTGGGGTCCAACCGCAGAGAGAGGAGTGAGAACGTGTGAGAGAGTCAAGTTGGGTTAGGGTTTTGCGAGTTGCAGATCGAGAGGAAGAAGAAGAAGCGTTGGACGGGTCGGGTCGTGGGTTCTGGGTCGCACTCGTGGGCTGAGAGAGAGAGAGAGATCTGGTGGTGGGTGGAGGGGGGAGGGGGTGCGCAGCGGTGGGGGGAGGGGTTCACGGTGGGGGAGGGGGGAGGGGGGAGGGTTGGTGACGGTGGTGGGTGGTGGTGGACGGTGGGGGGAGGGGTTTATGTTTTATTTTTTTAATTGTTTTAATTTTTTAATTGTTTTAATGTTTTAATTGAATTAAATAATAACGTGAGAGACCAAAATGAAACGAAATGAAACATAAAGGACCAAAACGGACAAAAAAAAGATAAAGGACCAAAGTGAAACGAAAATGAAAGATAAAGGACCAAAACGGACCAAAAAAAGATAAAGGACCAAAGTGAAATCTGGAGCAAAGATAAAGGACCAAAAGTGCTATTTAGCCTATTTATTATATTTATGAAATTAAAACGTTGGTTTTTATTTGGCTTTTCTGAAACGCAAGTTACGGGACTTTCAATTCATTTTATGGATATTATCATTGGTTTTTAATCCATATAAAGAATTGGACGCCGGGTCTTTATAACATGACCATAGGCTTCATATATAAATATAGGTATATTGGCCAAAGTTTCAATGAGAGATATATAGAAATAGGAAACCAACGTGGTTGGCTCAGTTGGTCTCGTCCGCTGAGTCCTGTTGGGGGTTGGCAAGGTATGCTCCCCTGTTCGATTCCCAGTCAGAGCAGATTACGTTGGCCAGGGTTGGAGATTTCAACCGGGTGCAGATTAGTCTTTCGTTGTCAACGTTGGGACACTGCATGGTCCGGGGCGATACCTCCGTCGGTGCCCGCCACTCACCAAAAAAAAATATAGAAATAGAAAAGAAGATACTTCTCATTTTTTAGAAAAGAATAAGAATACCGAGCAGTGAAATAAAAAGTAGGGGGTGTGAGTCTGATGGTTTTTCTAGGTGCAGGGAATACCATATTTTTGGAGAAGGCTATTTTATCCCGGGGACGACGAGGCTAGGAGAGACTGCTTGCACACTTTGGGCAGAGCCGCGAAACGTCTTAAAGAGAGCGACATTGATAACAACACTGCTGGTATTGATGACAACACTGCTAGGCCCAAGAGAAACCTGTCCAAGCCCATTCATTTGAAGGATTACATCCTCCTTCTAGAAGACAAGGACACACAAGAATATTCCTAAATTGTGACAGCTATTAGATAACAAAATCCTTGTATAAATTGATTGCAATGTTTGAATGAAGGCAAGCAGAATTTTATCATTAGTGTATTTAGCTTAGTGTAGCAATATTCTGTTCCTAGCACTTATCAATCTGGTGCTTTCATTGCACACCAATGTCAGAACCACCTCCTCCTCCACCGCCAAACCTTGACCTCGCACTACAAGCCATCCAAGCCTTATCTGCCCGATTTGATGTCGCCTCACTCCGAGCACAATCACAGGGCTCTACTAATGGTTCGTCTGGCCACAACACTCCCCCACCTCCGCCACCTCCACCACCACCACCCCCGCCACCACCACCACCACCACCCCCACACCAACCACAACCACACGAACGCCACAGACCACACATGAAGCTCGATGTCCCTAAGTTCGACGGCACCGACGCCGTTGGGTGGATCTTCAAAATCAACCATTTCTTTGATTTTCACCAAACACCGGAGCATGAACGTCTCTCCATCGCTTCATTTTACATGGAGGGTCCTGCCTTGAGCTGGTTTCAGTGGATGATGAAGAATGCTCTTATCCTTTCCTGGGCAGATTTTCTACTCACGCTAGAAACTCGTTTCGCACCTTCATTCTATGATGATCCACGAGGAGCTCTTTTTAAACTCCAGCAAACAGGATCTGTAAATGAGTACCTCAACGATTTCGAACGTATTGTGAATCGTGTCGTTGGCTTACCCCACCCTTTCCTTCTGAGCTGTTTCGTATCCGGCCTGAGCCCAGAAATCAAACGCGAAGTGCAAGCATTCCAACCCCTCTCCTTACCACACGCCACTGCCTTGGCCAAAATCCAAGAAGACAAAATCAATGATCGTTGTAACATCCCTAATTTGTGAAGACTCGTATTACGATGCCGGAGGCCGATTAATTATTTGTGGGAATAATCGGTCGCGTCTCGGGGATTAATAGTCGAGTAATTCGTCAAGAAATCCTATTCTCCATTAAAGTGTGACTTATTCATAATTTAAATAAGGAATTGGGGATGAAGGGCAAAATTGTCTTTTCACACCCCTAATCATTTAAATTATAATTAGGAAGGCTAAAATTAATTTCGAACCGAAAGAATTGCGGAACTTCGGGTCGGAGCCGGATTAATCGAGAAGTGTTGCACCGAAGAGAAAACTTGACACCTAAACCATGACTTAATGGGCTAGGGGTAGTTTGGTCATTTCACCATCATTTAAATTTCCCCCAGCCCATATAGCCACCTGACCAGCCTCACACTTAAACAATTTGGCTTCAGCTGAAAATAAAAGAAAGGGAAAAACAGAAGGGGGAGGATAGAAAGGAAGGGAAAAATCGAGAGAGAGAGAGAGAGAAGAAGGGAGGAGAAGGATCCATCTCCATGGTCAGTGCATGTAAGTATTCAGACCTCCTTTCCACTCCATTTTCGATTCTCTTTCTATTGGTATAAGTTTCAGAAACTAATTCTCATTCTTTCTCTCAACCCCATTTTCGAACTTGGTGCTTCATTGGTGAAGAAGGTAGAGCTTGCATGTTCAGTTTTTATTGTTGTTGCTGTCAAAGGAGAAGTCTAGTGCTTGCATTTCGAATTTAGAGGGATTTCAGCCATTCTAGTTGCTGTTCCAGTTGCTCAGTGGGAAGAGTTGCTGTCTCGGTTCGAACTAGTATCTAACGGGGATTGTTCGTGGGTTCTTGTGATTCGGTTATCGCGTATTCCGTTGGAGCTCCCCGTACGATCGTCGACTAGGTGAGTTCTACTCACGGATAGGGATATTTTTATGTGTCTTGAAAATATATCGGTTTTGAGTCATAAGGCATTATCCGTTTTCGAAAGATTTTGGAACCGAAAACCGTTTTTGAGAAATATTGCGTTTTTACGGTTTTTACGGAATTGTTGAACAATTTATGAAGTTGTGATTAAATTGTTGAAATAAAATGATTGGTAAACTATTTGGAATATTTGGGATTTTGAGTTTCAGGAGTGATTGACATTAGAAATCGAATCGGGCGAAAACGGAAAGCGGAATTGAGAAATAGGAGAATTTGGGAAACAGACACAGGTCGCACGGACCGCGCGCCTGCTACGGGTTGGTTCTGTTGAAAAATGAAACGGAACGCACGGGTCGTGCGCTCCTTTCGGTTTGGCTGGGTGATTTTAACAAATCACGCACGGGTCGTGCGCCCCTGGGCACGGACCGTGCGTGAGCTTCTGTCACCGATTCCCGATTCCTCGTTCCGGAGCTCCGTTTGATCCCGAACCTTTTCTAATCTCTTTCTCAATCATTTAAAATGAAGTTGCCTTATTAAAAACCGTATTTTGAGCCCGTTCAACTTATGTTTTGAAAACACATTTAAGTGAAAAACCGAAACCCTAGGATACGTGTGGGTACACTGACTGAATATATATATGTTTATATATGTCAAATGAAAATGATTATAATGCCGGAGGTCTAACTTATGAATTCCTCAAAACGGGTTATAGATCGATATGGATATTGTTTATCCAATTATTATGTGATTGATCCTTTGGTGATCGAAAAGATATAAATTATCTAACTCTCGAGAATTTGATGCATATTGTCATATGTATTGCGTTGGGTGACGACCCGACAGGTAGCATACTAGGGAGGGTAGTCATGACCCCTTACCTATGGCCCTGAATGTGTTTTGGCGTGGTCAACTCACGGGTTACCGATATTCGTAACGTTGGGTTCACAATCGGTTTATGCTAAACTAAGAATATGGTATTTCCGATATTCGTGACGTTGGGTTCACAATCGGTTTATGCTAAAATAAGACTAAGGTATTTCCGATATTCGTGACGTTGGGTTCACAATCGGTTTATACTAAATAAGATAAGAACACGATTTGCTTGGCATTTCGAATTAATAAATTAGACATTGTTATGTCAGATTTGATAGCGGTTTAATGAATTGGACCGAGTGTCAGTGAGGGGGCACGGTAGGACTCACTGAGATAATGTTATCTCACCCAATCCATATTTGTTGTTTTTCAGAGAAGCAGGGAAAAAGGAAGACTATTGTGCACGAGTAGTTGGTATACTCTTGGAGGTGCCGGAGACTTAGTCATTTGATCCCTTGTTCTTTTGTTGTCTTATTGGTTATATAAACTTGTATTGATTATGAGTTATATGAACCGTCTTATGTTTCTGTTTGGTATTTGGACTTGGATATTGTAATCCATTCGGTATGGAACCGATGTACTTCTATTTTATGAAGTAATGTTATTCCGCTTATGTTTTTATTTCGGAAAAAGTTTGTATGTCCAATGTTTAAACAGGAACTGTGTCCTCTGAACTTCCGCATCTGTGCATCTTCGGTCTCTCTACATGTTAGAAATACCGGGGTGTTACAATCGTTGCCGTCTATTTAAACCAAAACCCACTTACCACACACAACCCCCTTCCTCCCAAACCAGCAATGCATCCCCCTCAAAAACCACTTCAAACCCTCAACCAAACAGAGTCACCTTCAAAAAGCTCACCTTCGACGAGATGGCACAATGCCGTGAACAAGGTCTTTGTTACAATTGCGAAGAACGATTCACCCCCGGCCATAAATGTAAAGGAAGATTTTATATGTTGATTTCTGAGGAGGATATCTCCGAACCAGACACCACACAACCCCCAACTTTCGCTTCACCAGACACCCCACCACCAAACACTACCGACGAACCAAACCCTCCAGCTCAACTAAGCCTTCACGCCATGTCTGGATCCCTACCTCACAACACCATCCGAGTCACCGCCACCATAGCCAAACACCCCCTTTCCGTACTCGTTGACGGCGGAAGTTCTCACAACTTTATCCAAACCAGGGTTGCTAAATTCCTTAACCTCACCCTCTCACCAACACCCAAACCTTTACATGTCCTGGTCGGCAACGGCGAAACCATCAATTGTACCCACAAGTGCCTAAATGTTCCACTCACTATACAAACCCATACCTTCACCATTGATCTTTTTGTGTTACCACTCGCGGGTACTGAATTGGTCCTTGGAGCTCCATGGATTAAACATATTGGACCCGTGTTGATGGATTATTCCACTTTGTCCATGCAATTCAACCATATGGGCCGGCCCATAACCATTACTTCTGATGCTCCCTTCAAACCAAATGAGACTTCTTTTACCCAACTCAAACGTTGCGTTCAGACCAACGCTTTGGCTTCTTGTTTCCAACTTCAACTCATTCACTCATCTTCCTCCACCACAAACAATTCACCCCAACCATACCCCATTCCAGAAATTGAAACTCTTATAACACAATTTGCCACACTCTTCACTAAACCTACAACCCTACCACCCGTTCGCACCAACGACCACCAACTCCACCCCAGTTAACGTTCACCCCTATCGCTACCCGTTCTCTCAAAAGTGGGAAATCGAAAGGCAGGTTATAGAAATGCTACACTCCGACTTCATACAACCTAGTAAAAGCCCTTACTCTTCTCCAGTTCTCTTGGTCAAGAAGAAAGATGGCACCTGGCGTTGTTGCGTAGATTATCGAGCCCTCAACGCCTTGACCATCAAAGATCGTTTTCCCATGCCAACGATTGATGAGATCCTTGACGAACTCGGCGGCGCCTTCTGGTTCTCCAAGCTCGATCTCCAGCAAGGGTTCCATCAGATTCGTATGGACGCCGCCGATATCCATAAAACAGCGTTTCGCACTCATCAGGGACACTACGAGTATCGTGTCATGCCCTTCGGCCTCTGCAACGCTCCTTCAACGTTCCAAGCTGCCATGAACGAACTTCTCCAACCATTCCTACGTAAGTTTGTTGCGGTTTTTTTCGATGATATTCTTGTTTACAGTTCTTCACTTACTGAGCACATACACCACCTTGACCAAGTCTTCAACACTTTACTAACTGGGAAATTCTTTCTTAAACAATCGAAATGTTTATTTGCCCAACGACAATTGGATGATCTGGGTCACATTATTTCTTCCGAGGGAATCAAGGCCGATCCTTCAAAGATCACAACCATGATTGAATGGCCAGTCCCAACTTCAGTGTCTGCTCTCCGTGGTTTCTTGGGACTTACTGGATTTTAGAGAAATTAAATTCATTCAAGGATATGCCTCTATTGCTCAACCACTCACCTCACTGTTGCACAAGGATTCTTTTCTCTGGTCTGATGAAGCCCAACAAGCCTTGGACAAGCTCAAATCTGCCATGACACAAGCCCCTATTTTAGCCTTGCTAGACTTCAATTTGCCATTTGAGCTCGAGACAGATGCCTCAGGTACAACCATGGGTGCTGTGCTTCATCAAAAGGGTCATCCAATTGCTTTTTTCAGCAAGCAATTTTGCCCCAGACTCATTCGTTCTTCAACCTATGTTCGCGAACTCCACGCTATTACTACTGCTGTTAAGAAATGGCGTCATTATTTATTGGGAAACAAATTCACCATTCACACAGATCACAAAAGCCTCAAGGAATTAATCTCCCAAGTCATCCAAACACCGGAGCAACAGGTTTACCTTTCCAAATTTTTGGGCTATGATTTTTCTATACAATACAAAACGGGTAAATACAATATTGTTGCCGATGCTCTCTCGTTTAGACACTTCTGCTACTTGTTTTACTCTTACAATGCCTCATTTTATTTTTTTGGCTGAACTAAAAGCCGCCTTATTAGAATCTGCTGAATTTCAAAGCCTAATTACTAAAGTGCGGACACAACCAAAGGACTACAAACACTACAAATTGCACCAGAATATCTTGTTTTATAAGGGAAAGATATGGATCAACCAAAGGAATCCCTTCATACCAAAGCTGTTAAATGAATTCCACAACTCTCTAATTGCAGACCACATGGGTATGCACAAGGCATATCTCAGACTTCAGGAGAACTTCTACTGGCAAGGCATGCGAACTGATGTTAGAACTTATGTTGCGGCTTGTCAAGTGTGCCAAGCAACAAAATATGAGACAAAGAAACCACCGGGTCTACTTCAACCTCTACCTATTCCCACGGCAATTTGGGAGGATTTGTCCTTGGATTTCATAACCGGCTTACCTCTCTCTCAAGGATTCACTGCTATTCTAGTCGTTGTGGATCGTTTTTCCAAAGGAGCACACTTTGGCCCTTTACCTACCCACTACACAGCTCACAAAGTGGCCTCACTCTTCCTAGAAATCATCTGCAAGCACCACGGGATACCTCGCAGTTTGGTCTCCTATAGAGATCCTCTATTTCTAAGTCGCTTTTGGCGCGAGCTATTTACTCTTTGTGGCACGAAACTTCGAATGAGCACTTCGTATCACCCAGAATCTGATGGCCAAACAGAGGTGCTAAACAGAGTTCTTAAACAGTATTTGATGGCATTTGTCCACAACAGCCCCAAACATTGGTCCAAATACTTATCTTTGGCTGAGTGGTCTTACGACACTTCTACTCACATTTCATCAGGATTCTCCCCATATCAAATCATCTATGGCAAGCCACCACCATCCATTCCCAATTATCTGCTTGGTTCCTCCCCAGTCGAAGCAGTAGACACACTATTCTCTTCTCGTCAGGAACTCCTTGATACCCTCACATGCAAACTTGTCAAAGCTCAGTCCTCAATGAAATTGTATGCAGATAAAAAGAGGAGAGAACTGAACTTCAATGTAGGAGATTGGGTCTATGTCAAATTGAGGCCATACAGACAGACATCTATTCAAGGTCCCTCATACACCAAACTTTCTAAATGATTTTACGGTCCTTACCAAGTGATGGAAAGAATTGGCATGGTTGCGTACAAACTAGCCCTCCCAGCCTCTTCCAAAACCCACCCAGTCTTCCATTGTTCACTTCTCAAGCCTCATACGGGACCACTCACAACCACTGCCAATGATTTACCAGCTGCAGCACTTGATAACAATCCACTTGTGGTACCACTCACCATTCTAGACTCCAAAATGGACTCCACCATAACCCCTGCTTCACGACTTGTGCAATGGAGTGGCCTTCCACCAGAAGACGCTTCATGGGAAAAATGGGATGATCTTGCTGCCAATTATCACCTTGAGGACAAGGTGACTTTCCAAGGGGATGGTATTGATAACAACACTGCTGGTGTTGATGACAGCACTGCTAGGCCCAAGAGAAACCTGTCCAAGCCCATTCATTTGAAGGATTACATCCTCCTTCTAGAAGACAAGGACACACAAGAATATTCCTAAATTGTGACAGCTATTAGATATTATCTTGCCATTTTGTTTTTCATTTCCGTACTATTGCTTAGTTGGCTCTTCCGGTGATGGGATCGTAATTCTTGAGCATCCGCTCCCAGTCTTATCGACATTGCTCGGTGATGATGCTATAAGAGTTTCTTTCCTAAGGCTTTAATTTTGTTCGTTTTTTATTTCAATCTTCTCCTACCCAAAAAAAAAACTAAATAGTCAAATATAATAGAATATCCTTAAATTATGTGTTGGGGAGTCCGGAGGAGCACTGTGAGCAACAATGAGCTAGCCAATGAATCAGACCACAAAGAGACTTGGACGACACATCTCCACCCAAAACCATAAGACATTAGGTATATGGGTCCCCTGTCTTATATATCATTCATTTAGTTCATTCGTAGCCGATGCGAGACTAACACTCACACTTGAATTTCCAACAATCTCCCCTTCAAGTGTGAGTCACCCACATTGCGCTGCTAGCCTTGATCCAAACCAGGATCCACTACCCGCTCCCCCACCAAGCTGAACCATGGCTTTGATACCACTTGTTGGGGGAGTCCAGGGGGGCCTTGGTTTAGATCAAAGCTAACGATGTTGGTGACTCACACTTGAGAGGGAGATTGTTGGGAACTCAAGTGTGAGTGGTTAGTCCCACATCAGCTATGAATGAGCTAAATGAAGGGGATATAAGAGAGAGACTCATATACCTAACGCCTTAAGGTTTTGGATGGAGATGTGGTGTTCAAGTCTCTTGGTAGTCCGGTTCATTAGCTCGTTGCTGCTCCTGGTGCTTCCCCGGACTCCCAAACATTATGGGGGGTGGCAAGAACTTATTACTATAATTTGATGTCAAAAAATTTAGGCTAAAGTGCTCCCGGGGTCTCTTATCTTTACTTAAAGTAACGATTTAGTCCTTCATGTTTTTTTTGTCCCAAATAAGTCCTTTATGTTTTAAAATGTGTACAACATTATCCTTTTTTTTGTGTTTAAAGTTAACTCCGCTAAAAAAATGTCCAAATGGCTGTTATGGTGATGACGTGGCATTGATGTGTCAATTCCAGCTAGACACTTAATTAAAAGTATATTTTTTATTTATTTTTTATTAAAAAACCAAAATTAAAATTAATTAATTCTTCATCTTTTTCAACAACCACACGGTTCATCTTCAGTTTTCTTCAGATCTGAATTGCAATAATTGCAAACCACACAATTTTCTTCATCTTCAGCAACAACAATTGCAAACCCACACAGTTGCTTCGTTTTCTTCATCTTCAGCAACAAGAATCGTTCGCGTTTTCGTTTCCAGAAAACCACATCTCCATCTCCATTTTCGTTTCCTTTGTTTTCGATCTCAATCGTTTTCATTTTCGTTTTCATTTTTGAATCGTTTTCGTTTTTGAATCATCATCTCCATCTGAAATCTATTTGTTTCATTTTCGATCTGAATTGTTTCGATATGAAACAAACAGATTTAATACCCTCAAATCCCCAAATCCCTAAAAATCCCCAAATCCCTAATTTAATACCCCATTATAGATCTGAAACAAAAAAATCGAAACTCGAAACTGAAACGAAATGGGGATGGGATGAGATTGAAACGAAAACGAAAACGAAAATCGATTCTAAAACGAAAACAAAAACGATTGAAGAGATGAGATTCGGGTTTCCAAATTCTGAAACGTAAACGAAAACGATTCTGAAACGAAAACGAAAATCAAAACTGAAATGGGTTTCCAGATTGAAGAAGATTGAAGATTAAAGGGCAACGGTGATAAAATGGGGATAATCAAAATGGGGATGGGATGAGATGTGAAGAAGATTGAAGATTGATGATGAGATGAGATGCAGAAAAATTATGACTCATATTTTTTAATTAGTTTTAATCAAAAATTAACAAAATTATGACTCATCGATTAATTGGTAAATAAAATAATAAATAATGCCAAATAAGCATTAAAAAATGCCACATAGGCATTTTTAACGGACTTGGACGGAAGCAGACGGAAAAGGGCAACGGTGATAAAAAATTAAAACATAAAGGGCTGATCTGGGACAAAAAAAAGATAAAGGACTAAATCGTTACTTTAAATAAAGATAAGGGACCCCGGGAGCATTTTACCCAAAAATTTATTATACCAAATTTAACTTTTTATTATTATTTTTGAGGTAGCAATAGCTAGTAGGGATGTCAACGGATATCCATGATCACGGATAGTACTCATCCGCTACCCGCTCGTTGGATAAAAATGATATTCGTGCCCTATCCATATCCGTGCGGGTATCCTTTAATGCGGATATTTAGTGGATATGCCACTATTCGCGGATATCCATGGATATTAGAAACGCGTGTGTTAAAAAAGTTATTATTTTTTATTGTACAGAATTTCTTCCTTTCTTTTGACAACAAAATACTAATTGTTAAATTAACAATTTGAATTCAAACATCCACCAAGCATAGAATTTATTCATTATAATTTCCACGAGAAACAAAAAAGTTAAATATTTTTCTTGTTATAGCATTATTGTCTCTAATAATAAATAAAAAACAAAAAATCAATAGTCTTCAACCAATATAGTCTTGAGGTTTTGTATTTAAATAATGAATATTTTAGTAATTTTATTAATTTAATAATGGATACGGATATCCACGAGTATGGATACAGTTATATCAACCTCTGCATCCATTAACTAACAGATAGTTGAAATATCATTTTATTTTATCCACGGGTATCTGTTAAACTATTCGCCTTGTACCCGTCACGGATATTATCCACGAATATCTGCAGTACAGATTCTTTTGCCATCCCCCATCCAATTGAAAGCATCCGCCCTTGTATATATATCATAGTTTGAAAAACCGGCTCGGCCCGGCCGGTCGGACCGGAAACCAGGGGGTAACCGAGCCGGTCAACCGTATGGATCGGATATGCAGCAAACCGGTGAAAACCGGTGTGACTCGGCCAGGTTTTGCAAAAACCGGTGACCCGGTTTGACCCGGCCCGGGTTGTGAATTTAAATTTTTTTTTTATCAAAACGATGTTGTTTAATCTGTTTTTTTTGCTCTTTTTCATCTTTTTCGTTTCCATTATTGCATTATTAGCAAAAATAAGCACCATATTTGTTGAGTACATATTAATTTGTATGATCTAAAATAAATTAATTTTATGTATGAATAAATTTAAAAATATTAATAAATTAAGATATTAATTTTTATATTTTAGTAAATATAAAATAAACATAGTTATTAATTTTACAGGTACGTACAAAATTTATATTATATACTATATAGGTCTTGAAAATTCGCGAAATAGTGACTGGGTCCGAGTCATGCGATCCCAATTTTCGTCATGCGATTCAACTGTCGACTCCTCGGCCCGACCCTTGACCCAGTGACCCAATACCTTTACCGAGTCAACCATCGGTACGAGTTTTAAAACACTAATATATGGATAGATAGATAAAAACTTGGCTTAATTGCAGTTTTGGTCCCCCTATTATGACCAATCCACGATTTTGGTCCCTAAACTTTTAATTTGGCGATTTTGGTCCCCCTATTTTCCCAATTTGAAAAATCAAGGTCCCCCACCCCAATTTTGACTCAGTTGACTGACTTATCCTACGTGGCAGCCCACGTGGACTGCCACGTAGGCACACCCCCCCCACCCCACCCCCCCACCCACCCCCCCCACCCCACCCCCCCACCCCACCCACCCCTCCACTGTTTGTCTTCCCCACCCCAACCCCCCCCACCACCGACCCACCAACCCCACCCCAACCCCCCCACCACCGATCCACCCACCCCACCCCAACCCCCCCACCACCGATCCCCACCCCACCCCCCACCACCGACCCACCCACCCCAACCCCCCCCACCACCGATCCAGAGATTGAGAGAGAGAGACGCAGAGCGAGCGAGAGAGAGCGACGGTGAGCGAGCGAGAGAGGGAGCGACGGTGAGCGAGAGAGAGCGAGCGAGAGAGCGAGCGAGAGCGATCGGTGAGATGCGAAGGAGAGAGAGAGCGACGGTGAGCAGAGAGAGCGACGGTGAGCGAGAGAGAGAGGGAAATCGATGGGGGGTGGGGGAGGGGTCACGGTGAGCGAGAGAGAGAGGGAGGTGGAGATCGATGAGGGGTGGGGAGATGCGATGGGGGGAGGTGGAGAGGAACAGTGGGGGTGGGGGAGGGGTCACGGTGGGGTGGGGGGAGGGGGAGGGGTCACGGTGGGGTGGGGGGAGGGGGAGCGAGAGCAACGGGGAGGGGAGCGAGGAAGAAGAAGGGTGGGGGTGGGGGGGTGGGGGGTGGGGTGTGGGGTGTGGGGTGGGGGGGTGTGCCTACGTGGCAGTCCACGTGGGCTGCCACGTAGGATAAGTCAGTCAACTGAGTCAAAATTGGGGTGGGGGACCTTGATTTTTCAAATTGGGAAAATAGGGGGACCAAAATCGCCAAATTAAAAGTTTAGGGACCAAAATCGTGGATTGGTCATAATAGGAGGACCAAAACTGCAATTAAGCCTAAAAACTTGTACTAGTATATCAGAAAACTCAAGACATGAAGACAATGGAAATTGACTTCGTGCATATTTGACTGTGAGGTTGTAGCCACCAAACTTGAGTTTGGACGTCTAAATCAATTCTCATTATCGCAAAATCAAACACACATCAAAACACAAAGCGCTTTCATAAAAGTATCTTAAAAAAATTGCTGTTGAGCCAAGTGTTCACTGTTCAGCTGCATCCTCCATCAAGTTTCAAACCCCGCTTTTTTTATTAGTATATCTTTATATTGCGGTGAATGAAAAGCCACGTGAGGTTTTCAAACCTGCAATTCGTGCTTGCCCTGATCACTTTTTCTTCAATATATTCAGATATATATCACGATCTACTGAATCAGAGTAACGTTGAAAGTGAAATTTACCGGCCCACAACGCTCAAAGTCACACCCACACCCCATAAAATAAAATGACTTTTCCCTTTGCAGGAAGTCATTCGCCACCCACCCGTGCCTGATTTTATTTTATTTTTTAAAGAAAATTTTCCCCTCTGAATTTAAGGTGTGAACGTGAGGTTTTAAAATTCAGTGCTAGTTCTGCTTACTCTCAAACAAAAATTGACAGAAATGGTTGTTGTTTTGTTATTCAAGGGTTAGAAGAACTTTCCTTTTGGACTATTTTGGATGTTGGAACTTGGAACATTAATTTACTATATTTTGTAGCGAGAATCATTCAGGTGAGAGGTTGCTCAGAAGACAGGACATCTATTTTATTTGCTCCATTGATTTATAATAAATCTGTACACACAACACAACTTCTTTTGAGATTAAAATAATAGAGTAGTTTGGGCTTCCACAAGAACTTTTTTTTTATAAGCAAATTAGTAGGCGAGAGAATCTTAATCTCTATGATTTGAATTCTGAACTCTATTTTTGCAACTTTACAACTTTTTTATGTATCTTAGCTTACCGGCTGAGCTAACATTATGGGCCTTCCATTCCATGTACACACAACACAACTTCATTTGAATTGAATTGAATTATTTAAGTATTGATTTTGATTCCTTTGTAAAAGTGTTGTATATTATCACTCAATGACACGCACATCACACATGCATAATAATGTTACGGATATTTGAATATTTCTCTTTAGCGTTTTTTAAATTAAAGTGGTATCTTTTTTTGAATAATTGAGAATTATATATCTACTACTACTAGTAACTAATAAGTGAGACATTTATCTCTCTGGATGCTCAAAATAATATAGAAAACAATATCAAACGACCTTTTTGTATCATCTTATTTTACATATATGATTTGTACTTCAATTTTTATTTATAAGTAATCTTATTTAAATATACATATTAGATTCCTCTAAATAACGATCATCAAACCTTTGTCTCACTATTTGTCAAAAAAAAAATACTTTTCTCACTAAATGACTACTAGGTTCTAGCATAAAAAATTCACTTTTAAAGAAAACTGGAGAATTACAGTTGTTGATTATAAAATCAACAATTAAATATAAAAAATTGTGCTTATAAAAAAAAATATATAAAAAATTGTGTAACCTGTTATATGCATAGATGCATCATGCTACATGCCTACATCTTTACTAATAGTCAAATCTTCGAATCTTAACCACAAAAAAATAGTCAAACCTTAACCTTAATTAACATGAAAATACTCCAAAGTTAACCTTACAATAACCGTAAAGCTGAAACAGTTAATATTATATAATTCTAATTATATTATATTTTTGGTTGAACCTCATTGGATCTTTGATTGAATTCTAACTATTTTATTATCTTATATCAAATTGCACTATCTTGCTGCAGTCAAAATTTCAGCTGAATGCGCACAACACATCCGATAATTCACCAAACCAAACGTGTGGTAGGTCCCTCTATGCAGGTTAATAAAAACTATTTTATCAGTCTTCTCCTTTTTTGTTTTTTTCTCAGGCTTTCTCTCTCATGGTGCAGAAAACAAGTTAAAAGTAAATTAACAGACAAAAACAAATTCACACAGCCATGAAGAACAATTTGCAAGTTACAACTAGGGAAATTAACAAAATCATTATCATTCTCATTTAACATCATTTAACACGGAAATTACAAATAAAAAACTTGAAGAAATACTGACAAAACATTATAATGAAACTGAATGAAAAACATGAAATTAAATTAGCAGAATCCATCCATCAAAACTGGGAGCATTCAAATCTTCACGATCCAAAAATCTTGCACACCATAGCAACTATCGCGCTCCTGATTCAAAAATAATCACAATCCATAAAAAAAATCAAAACTTTGGGAAAAAAATTACAAAGAGGGAAACAGAGAGAGGGAGTGAGAAGTGGTGAAAAGAGCTTCAAGAAGCTTACCCATATTGTCCATAAATCGGTAATAAAAAAACATCTAAAATCATAACATCTAAAAGAATTGTTTTTTTTTTGTAATAAAAATTAGGTTTCGGAAACCTATTTATGGTTTGGGAATAGTCATAAACCGAAATAGTTTCAGAGGTGAAAAAAAATAGGGTTCAAAATTACTTCTTTAGAAATTAGGGTTATAGAAATGTTTTCAGAAATCAGTGTAAAAAATAGAGTAGAAGAGAGGAAGAGAAAAGAAGTATACAGAAAAAAAAAAGATCAGAACCGCCCTGAGGCTCACCGCGAACCCGGTGCCGTGGTCCTCCGCAAATGCTTCGTCGTGGTCGTTTCATCCAAAAACACCGTCGTTGTCGTTTTCGTCACCCACAGGAGCTGCCACCGGTCATCACCGCAAACCACTCTCTCTCTCTCTCTCACCGGCGTGGCTCTCACTCTCGCGCCACCCTTCTTCTTCCCTTCCCTTTCTTCTTCCTCTCTTTCTCGTCTTCTCTCTCCCTCTCATTTTCTCTCTTCAAAATCCCTCCCTCTCTCTTTCCTTGAAATTTCGCACTCACTCTCTCTCCAAAAGGATTGGCTGCGGCGCATGAGAAGAAGAAGTGAAAATTAGGTTTAGCTTTTAGTTGATGCCTTATATAGTCTAGGTTTCTATTTTATATTTTAATTTTAATTTAAAAAAGGCTTAAATATGTTTTAGATCTCTGCAAATATAGTGTGTTTTGGTTTAAGCTCCTGCAAAAAAAAATTAGTAAAAAACCCTTGCAAAATACACTTTTGATATAAGCCCTTCTCTTAACCCAACGTTACAAAAACGCTGAGTTGGTTAACAGAAGTCTGAGTTATCATTTATTTATTTTTTCTAATTTATTTTTAATGCTGACTTGTAATGCCAAGTCATTATTTTTAATTTTAATTAATTTTTATTCTTCATCTCTCTCAATCTTCTCCATCTTCAACCTCCAACCTGAACCTCCACCACCACCACCACCACCACCTTCGTTCCCTTCCTTTCTCTCTTTTTCATCTCTTCATCTCTTCACCACCATACACCACGGACCTCAACCACAGATTTAGGAGAGGATTACAATGTAACCTCAACCACAGATTTGCAAAATTGATTCACAATCCCACCCCTTCACAAACACCACTTTGCCCTCCAACAACAAACGTTCTTCACTTCTTCTTCCTTTCCATTTTTTTCCCAGCACACAGGATGAAGATATGAAGAAACCCATTTTCGATTTCTCAGATTCCATTGAATGAAGGAACGGAACCCAGATTTTTGACTTTGATTTCGAAAGCTCGTAAAATCTGCAGAACAGAAACAAAAATGGAAACGATTTGGATGTTGAAGATTCTCAGGTTTTTGAAAGCATGAAATCAGAAACGAAAATGTTGCAGAACATAAAATGGAAACGATTTGAACATAAAATCCCTAAACTAAAATCTGATTTTCGATTCTTAGGTTCTGGAATCATGAAATCGCGATTCAGATTGATTTGGGGATTACACTTTCACTTTCTGGGTTGTAGTTGAGTTATGATTCAAGAAGGTTGAAGGATTTGAGGATTTAGGGATTTGGGGATTAAAGGTTGAAGGTTGAAGAAGATGAAAAATAAAAGAAAATGATTTTTTTTTATAATTTAATACATGGCTGCCAACTCAACATAAAAAAATTAGAAAAAAAATACATGTGGCAGACACGTTGACAATTTTTGTAACACGCTATATTTGCAGGAGCCTAAAACATATTTAAGCCTTTAAAAAAATAGATTACTATTCGCACCCCACCAGTTCCAATGTACACCCCATACGCAAGCCCTTTTTTGTAACGCATGCCAGCTCACAAAAAACGCACTGGCTCGCTTTTTGCACCCCCTATATAATAATACACCCCCTCTATTATTGATTGCACCTCTATTTTACTATTGCACCCCCTTTTAGTTTTTTTATATTTTTTACACAAAAACAATTCTTTCACAACCAACATTTTTCTTTACAGTACACAAAAAATCTCAGATAAAATTGAAAATAGGTACATAGGCCCTTTGCATGTATAGTTTTGGAGCATATCTGTATAGATCGAGAGGAGCGTTCAGTGACGGCAAGGCGGCAACTGACGAAAGGTGCAAACGGCGAGGACAAACCAGAGAAGAGGAAGCGTTCTGTTTCCGGCGAACAGAATGAAGTGGAGAAGAAGATCAGCAATGGTGAGCGCGATTGATGGCGGTGAGCGTGAGCTAAACGTGAATGATAGGAGACCGATTTAGGGAGCGCTCCGATAGAAGATGAATTGTGCAAGGGAGCTGGAATGAGACACATGGCGGTGGGAGATGAAGTTTTAGAATGAGAGAATTTTTCACAAAGAAATGAAAAATCACAACCTGTAGACCAGAAATGATACAACAAAAAATGTAAAAAATATTACAACATTACAGATATGGGGGAGAAGAGGCGATAAAAGAGAAAAACCTCTCAAAAAATACGCGTAGTTTGGTCTTCAATAACCGTTTGGTGAAAAAATAATAATTTTGTGACGAAATAAGTAAAGTGCGATGCTAAGCGATGTGTTTTGAGGTACTTTAGCGTTTTGAGGTACTTTAGCGTTTGAAAAAAATAATAATTTACAATAGAAACATCATCATCTTCTTTCAACTTTGTATAGCTGTTTTTATTTTATTGGTTGTTTTTCATCAAATTTGCATGACACCCACATGTTTTACTTTGTAATTGTGTTGTATTATTTTCTTTCTAATTATGTGTTAAGTTTTAATATTTGCATTTTGATAAATATAGATTGTGTTATTAAAATTATTTCGACTTTTTTCTTCTTATTATCTATGAATGTTCAATTTCGATGTCTTTGTTAATCTTCATTTTTAATTTTATAATATTCTTATTTAATTTATAGTTATAATTTAATTTTTATTTATGAGAAATTCAGCCACATTTACAAAAGAACCTCGCATCATATTCTTCAACTTTCTATAAGTGCTTCTATTTTATTTGTGTTTTTCATCCAACTACACGTTTCACTCTCTATTTGTGATGTCTTCTTTATCTTGGTCATTTTACACCTTCTTTATTTTGGTCATGTTGCAGCAACAAGTATTAGAAGTATACTCAAATCAATGTTTATATTTTTATTATCTTTCTTTTATTTTCGCACACTGTGTTGCAGCGTTGACTCTCGCAAGAACTTCAGCACATTTACGATGAAATCCCCAATCATGTTCTTTCAACTCTGTATGGATGTTTCTATTTTATTGGTGTTTTTATCCAACCCTGCATGATACCCACATGTTTCATTTTCTAATTGTGTTATCTTCTTTTCTTTTCTAATTATGGGTTTACCTGCGGGAACTTCAGCCATATTTACAATATATGCTCCATCATATTCTTTCAACTATCTATGAATGCTTCTTATTTAATTTATAGTCATAATGTAATTTTTATTCACGGAAACTTCAACCACATTTGCAAAATAACCCCTCATCATATTCTTTCAACTCTTTATGGATGCTTCTATTTTATTGGTGGTTTTCATTCAACCATACATGATACTCATGTATTTCACGTGAACTTCAGCCACATTTACAAAAGAACCCCCGTCATATTCTTTCACTTTCTAACTATGTTGTCTTCTTTTCTTTCTAACTAAGTGTTAATTTTTGTATTTACATCTGATAAATATGAATTATGTTATAACATTCTTTACACTTTTTCTTCTTATTATCTATGGATGTTCAATTTCAATGTATTTTTTTTGAATTTTATCGTCTTCTTATTTAATGGATAATCATAATGTAATTTTATTCACGGAAACTTCAATCACATTTACGAAAGAATCCTTCATCATTTTTTTTCAACTATCTATGGATGCTTAATTCTATTTTATTGGTGGTTTTCATCCAACCATGTATGATACACATGTGTTTCACTTTCATGTGTTTCACTTTCTAATTTTATTGTCTTCTTTGCAGTCATGCAACCACATTTCCTGGCAACTCAATTGGTGGCCACATTCCAAGAAGAATGAATCACTTATCTTCAAGTATTTACTACCACGGAAACTTCAGCCACATTTACAATAGAACCTCATATCATCTTCTGTCAACTTAACTATTTTTCTGGTGGTTTTCATCCAACCCTACTGTTTAACCATTTTTTGATTCGGTTATAATTTATAATTATTATGATTTTCTCTAGGTTTAACAAAACGAAAATGAGGAAAGCCCCGTGCGTAGCACGGGTAATAGGACTAGTATAATATAAAGCAAGAAATATATTCTCGTTGTCATATCCGGGATAATAACTTGGATGAAATTCAGCTTAACCAATGTCATGTGTTCGAATTCAGCCTTGGGCATATAGCAGTGTTAAATTTCTTGAGGGAGAGTTTTGCCGCCTATTGTGGCCCTACCCAGCTCGAGAGATTAGTCTCTGTAGTTGCGCACAGAGGATACCCGATTTATACGGTATCATATCTAGGGTAATAACTTTGTAAAATAGATCAAAATATATTCTTTTGTTTTGGTTAACACTTTTCCCACATCCCTCGCTACTCACCCCACACCCCCTAACTCTAAATATTCCAAAACTACCCTTACTGAGAGGACATGTTTACGTGCGATTCGGTTGAGGCCAACCGAATATATTCAGCTAGGCCTAACCGAACGTATATTTTTTTTGAGAGACACCCCTTTCTCTTTTATACTTTTCGGTTGACCTCAACCGAATATATTCGGCTAAGGCCAACCGAATATGTTCGGCTAAGGACAACCGAACGTTATAAAAATAACAAGGGGGTGTTGTTCCGCTTTGTTCGTTCGGGGAAGGGGAACCGAACACACCTGATACTGCACAGACAGACTGAAAACCAGAAGTTTTTCTGTCTAAGTTTCAAATTTCAAATGCAGACTAATATTACTAACTCAAATTGGTATTGATTTAAAAAAGTACATAACATATAGAAGTCAAATTTCCAAGTCAAATTGGAAAACAACAATTAATCAACTAATTAATATCTTTACTTAAATCTACATAAGTTGGTGTTTGGGTCTCAAAGACCAAGGCCTCCCACTTTTGCATACGACCCGTAAACAGCGTGTCCCAACCCTTTGCGACAAGTCTCCTGTTAACATTCCAAAGCGCATCGGGCGGGGGCATTGGACTTCCATTCTTCAAAAAAACCTTACAAAGACAAAAACAACATAATGTTAACTAATGTTTGACAAATTAAAATGGTGAAAGATGAATAAAAGTAGATATACCTGTACAAAGTGTTTATCTGTGAAGCATATGTTGAACTGACGGGCAGTTTTGAATGGGGCAATATGAAATGGGAAAATGGTGAAAGACCCGTTAACAGACCAACAAGTCAGTACGACCTAGTATTTGTTAACGATTAGATACCCTATATCTGGTACAGTCATCCAATTCTCTTCACTCTTGTTTGTCTGCACCAACAAGTTCATCAGAAATGTGACTTTTCTCATACCACCATATACGCAAAGGTAGAAGTCAATGTATTTCTTGATCTCCTCCAAAAGATCATTTCTCACAGAAAGCCAAGCATCCTCACCCCGTCCAAGTAATGCTGCAATACAGCGGAATCCATAGTTCCCATCACCCTTAACATTAACAATATTGTCAACATAAGGATGAATGATCGATGGCAAGCCCTTTATGAATTCATAATAACCATTCGTATGAGTAACAATAGGAGCTGGTGTAAGAGTCGGATTTGGTGTAAGAGTAACAGATGATGTAGGAATTGGGTCTTTAGTAACAGTAGGAGGAGGAGCTGGTGTGGGTGTTTGCCTCTTAGGTAGAGGTGGAGTAGGTGTAGTAGTTGAACTGCCAGCTTGAGTTCGCTTTTTGCTTAGTGATGGAGTAGGTGCCAGACACTCTGATTTTGGTATAGGTGGAGTGCCAGTGGAACTCTTACTATGGGTAGGAGTAGGACGTTTTCGAGACTGAGCAAAAGATGAGGTATCTTCTTGGGAGTCTAATTTGTCATCCACGTGTTCCCAATAAGACTTTGCTCGCTTTGTAGAGAATGCATGACTCGTTTTCTTGGCTTTTTTAGGTGCTCCCTTTGTGATGATCTTTTCCGGAGGTGGACACATGGAAGTATTGTAAATTTCTTAAATAGGAAAAATGTACGTGGTCACCACAGCAGCAAAAATAAGTTGAGAGAGTGTTCCATAAGAGATGTTCCCATCGCTATTCTGAATTACTGCGGGATGCGCGCAATAAGAATGCGAAGTCATCTTATATGGGAGACTCAACTTGGGCTTCATTCAGAGAGTATTGGGAGACACCAGAATTTAAGAATTATTGTGAGAAAGCCAAGAAAAACCGTGATTCTGAAAAAGGTGGCCGCATACACACAGGGGGGAGTGTTAATACTGCAACCCATCACAGGCGTTTGGTAAATTTATTACTTTATTACTTGATTAATTAATTATTTATAATTAACTAGTCATTTTCATGTGTATTAATTAATAACACTATATATATATATATATATATATATATATATATATATATATATATATATATATAGGAGGCGATGCATGAAAGGCCAATCACTTTGCCTGAGTTGCATCGCTACCTTCATATGCGAGAGGACACTGGTGAGTTTGCTACAGATCGGGCGAGGAATATTCAGGTAAAACTACTTTTACAATTATATATTAATATTTATTATTTATATTTATCTTTATATATATATATTGTTTTTATTATATTATATATTATTAATAATTAGTTATTTATTTATTTATTTGTTGGGTTATTTTTTTCAGGAGAGCTTCGAGGATGGGCTAGCTGAGTACCATAAGTCACAGCAGAGCAGTGGGACAGATATCGATCCTGTGGAGGAGGCTAGAGTAGCTCGTGATATTTGGGAGAGAGTAGTTGGTCCCCAAAAGAGTAATCGTATGGTAGGATCTGGTGGTATTGGACCGGCTGCTTTCAGAACAAGCATTATTCCGAGTCTATCTTCTTCACATTCTGGATCAGAGAGTACTGGTCGCTCTTATGTTCCTAATTCTAGTGAGTTGAATGCTGTTACGCAATTGACCCAGCAACTGAGCGAGGCCCATCGTCAGTTTACCGAGCGGCAGGAGCAAAATGAACGGGAGGAGCGCATGGAGGAGTAGGCTAGGATAGCTGCGGAGCAGGCTAGGATAAATGAGGAGCGCTTTAAGCTTTTTGTAGGATCAGCTGATGTCTCAGCACTCGAGGCCATCATCATCACATATGCTATTCTACCTGCCGCAGTAGCATTTCGGCGGTGCATTTCAGCCGTGGCCTCAGTCTCAGTATTCCCAGCAGTATGCACCCCTGTATTCCCAGCAGTATCCATCGCAGCAGGTTCAGCATCGCCAGCAGCAGCCATACCAGCCATGCCAGTACCCCCAGCAGCCATACCAGCACCCCCAGCAGCAGTCACCCCACCAGCCCAACTCAAACATCGATCTTAATATCGATGCGATTAGTGCTTTTCTTGCATCAGATGATACCTATTATCATGATGATGAGTCAGGCCAGCAGCCACCCCAGTAGCTTTGAATTGTTTTATTTTGTTGTATGGATATTTAGGTTTTCATTTGTATTTATTATGGATATTTGAGTACTTTGTTCGATTTGAAATTTGAATTAAATTAAATCGTCTTCAGTTCAGACCTGTTATTGTTTTTCATTTCGTATATTATTAAGATCTATATTATTAATTTTAATTATTATTTTTTATTTTAAAAAAATAATTTTAATTTTTTTAATTAATTTAATTAATTATTTAAAATTAATTATTAATCTTCATTCCTAGTTTTTATTTTTTAATAAATAAATCAATTAATAATTAAATTAATTATTAATTTTTATTTTTTATCAATAATTAAAGTTTTTAATAAATTAATTATTAATTTTAAATAAAACAAAAATTAATTTCCGGCGGATTTAACGGGTTTTTCGGCGGATTTTTTTTTCAAAAAAAAAAAGGTTTTTCCGGCATTTCCGGCGGATATTTCGGCGGCATTTCCGGCGGATAATCCGCCGGTAATGTTATGTGATTTTTTTGGGAGTTTCCGGCGGATTATCCGCCGGAAATTTTCTGCGGCACGAAATCCGCCAGAAACCGTTAGCTGCGAGCTGGCTACTTACGCGAAAAATCCGCCGGAAACTCCAATTTTTCAGCGGATTTTTGACTTTTCCGGCGGACTTTGCCCTCCGAAAAAACCAATTTTTCTTGTAGTGCTGTGGCAATTCATCCTGTCTCCTACATAAATCCTTTAATTTCTCACAAACCATGCATAGTTATCCAACCTATCAAAATTCACATAAGCAAATGCAACTGAAAAAGTCTTCTCGTCTGAGGTTACACCAAAGATCTCAACCAACGGATACCTATACCGGTTGGTCTTATACGTGGAATCAATCAACAATACAATCGGGAATGTGTCGACAAGCTCAATAGAATCTGGATGTGCCTAAAAGATGTCTTTGACAACATTAGTGCCCTCTGCAACTCGAGACCAGTAAACATATTGATCACGCTCGAGCAACTTCATCAAATGTTGGAGCTCAGTCCTACCCTCACGCATACTCGATCGTTGCCTTGAACGACAGTTGTATATTTGTTTTGCAGTGGTACAACTATCTTTAGGCTTCATGGTCTTGATTTCATTAAGTATGAGATTAGGTACAATATGATTCTTTGTCACTCTATCCACCACTTCCTTCTCTTCCTCAGTTAATCTACCACTGTACGGATGACCTTCATCATAAGATATGACTACATGGTTATGTGTTCCACACACAACCCTCAATATCCATCCTCCAAACTTCTTGATAAATTTTTCTTTCAATCTAGACTGACAACAACATTTCCTAGTGTTTGTTCCCTCAACTACACTAGTCCTATAATTTCCACCTTTTTCACAAATCAACGTGCAAAATTCTTTACCTGTTATCTTTCCGGTGTCGAATCTAGATATCACAATCACCATCCCAAGAGACCTGCTGACACTACGTACCCATGTCAACAACTTTTCACGGTTTGCAAACAACTGAAAATGGAAAACGCAAATGTCATTGTCTTCCTTAGGCAAATTAAACATATTGAAAAGAATGAATGTTCCGTACCTTATCCGTTGTGAACGAACTCGTAAAGTCTAGTACCATCAACGCATCATTTGCTGCCATTTATATGATCCTGTAATAAAAAGAAAATTTCAAACAGAAGCTACTGGACTTGCCGTAATTACGTCTATTTCACTACAAGAATTTAAGGTATTTTCAACGGAATAAATCCGCCGGTAAATTACTGGGGGATTTTGGGAATTACCGGCGGCCTGGGTCCCCCGGTAAATTACCGGCGGTTTTTTCATTGCTTACCGACGGATTTTAAAATATGAAAAATTACCGGCGGATTTTATGTGCTTACCGGCGGATTTTAGGTGCTTACCGGCGGACCATTTTAACGAAAAAAATTTAAAATCAATGCGCCGGTAATTGCAATTACCGGCGGATAATTTCGGTAATTATAAAATAAAAATTTAAAATCCGTCGGATAATTTCGGATAATTGCAATAATCCGCTGGTAATCGTAGCAAATCCGCCGGTAACAGTCAGAGGAAAAATCCGCCGGTAAGCTGGGTTTCCGGCGGATAAATTTTAAAATTTGAAATTTAAAAATCCGCCAGTAAGCACCGAAAATCCGCTGGTATTTCACTCGAATCCGCCGGCAAGCACGAAAATCCGTCGGTAATCACGAAAATCCGCCGGTATTTCACTCTAATCCGCTGGTTTGCATTTAGCCATTGCAATGTTGACTGTATTCCGCCGGTAGTCAACGGAATCCGCCGGTACTGGCTATTCGAACCGCGCTTCCCTCACTCTTCACTCACTCTTCACTTTCTTCTTCAATATTTCTCACTCTTCACTCTCTTCTCCAAAATCTCTCACTCTTTTCCTCTCAAATCTCTCACTCTTTTCCTTTCAAATCTCTCAATACACGAGGCCATTTATGCCATTATCTTCATCTTTTATCCACAGCAGCAGATGCAGATGCAGCAGCCTTACGGGATGCAGCAGCCTTACGGCTCTGCTTTTCAGCCGTACGCACCAGTCTTCCAGCCTTCCTTTCACAGCCCTTATGGTTAGCCACATCAACCCCAGCAGCAGCCCGAGCAACCCCACCAACCCCAGCAGCAGCCCGAGCCACCCCAACAGCAGATCAACACAGATCTAGACCTCAACACAATAGAAACTGTTGGACTATCTGATAACCTTAGAGGGGGGGTGAATAAGGTTATGTGCAAAACTTTAATTCTTTTTCGGTTTTCAAAAACTTTTGCAATGCTTGTTTAAATCAAATGCGGAATCTGAGATTTAAACTTATATGATGTATGTAAGCAGGCAGATCAGGTACCGTGCAATATTACGCTATTATCAGAGTTCAGGATAGACAGATATTATAAGCAACGTAATGATAGCAATAAAAAGATCGGCGCAGTGATATTGAGTATAATTATAAATAGATATAAACAGTAAATAAAGTAAAGAGAGAGGGATAGAGATACACCAGGAATTTTGCAAGGTTCGGGATAAAAGCCCTACGTCCTCGGCCTCCGGCTTTGCAACCTTTGGACTTTGCTGACAACCACTATATGAAGAATGTTTTACAAACAGGCAACTTCAAATAGCAAATCTCAATTCCCCCGAATTGAGAACCCGAGCACACAGCTAAGGATTTCAACACCGCTTCAATCTCCCTGATTGAACGACCCAAGAGCACCTCCCAGGATTTCACTACCACTTCAATCTTCCCTGATTGAAAGACCCAAGATCACCTCCCAGGATTTCAAACCAACTCAATCTCCTGATTGAGAGACCCAAGAACACTTCCCAGGATTTCAAAATGACCCCACAATAGAGATTACAATATAGAAGCTATGATCTAATCACCTCAGATAGTATGACAATATAATAGCTGAGAGAGATGAATGACTAGATCTATAGAAAATGATATGAAAGTGATAGCTCAATTTTTCTCTTTCTCAGATCTAGAAATTCGAATGAGAGAAGAAGAGAGAATTGTTGTGATTTTTGGTCTTTTGAAATGAGACTTGAATCTGCCTATTTATAGGCTTAGGAAAACGTAAGATTTTGAAAAAAAAACATTTAAAGAAATGATGAATCGATTGTTTGATGAAGTTAAAATGTTGATGAATCGATTCTTATCATTTTAGAAGACATAAGAATCGATTATATGGCTAGTTGTCATACCCTAATTTTGTCCGGCTAATTAAAAAATCCAAATTTTTTTTATTCTCGTTGTGTCACTTATCGTCTTAAGCGCGTGTGTCTCTGCACTCTCGTACAACGATTGTTCGACGCTCATTTTATTTTATTTCGTTATTGTTATTATTTAGCATATTGTTATTAATGCAAAAAAATAATAAAATGATTAATAGAAAGCTAAATAGTCAAAAGCCTTTTGTTATAAGGTTTTTTACAAACAGGAGCCAAAAAAATAACAGCAAAAAATAGTACAAAAAAATTAACAAAATACAAAACTTCAAAAAAATAATAAAGAAGGAAAAAGGGGGGCAGGTTTGCCCTAGCTAGGGTTTCTCCTTGGCTGCCATTTGATTTTTTGTCCTTCCTTTGACTGTCCTTCCTCCATGCCAGCTATTGTCCTTTGCCCATTCAAATAGCTGTCCTTTGTCCTTTTGATTCCTCCACCCAGCGACTGTCCTTGGCTAGCCAGCTGCTGTCCTTGGTCCTTTCTCTGATTGCTGTCCTTGAATTCCTCACAAAACCTGCCTATAAAAACCAAACAGCAATGAGCAATCAGGGGGGCAGTGAGGAAAATACACACAAAAATACACTTAGAACACACACACACAGACCGAAAACACAAGACTGTCACTGAGGGGGAAACACAAAAAAAAACCGAAAGAAAAAAAGGGATCAAAGGCCCAAAATTAAGAAATCAGAAGGGAAGAAAAAGGAGGAGCTTGAAGCTCCGGCCACCCCATGGTGGTCACCACCTTCGGCCCTCTCCCTCCCAGCACCACCTCTCACTGACCGCCATCGCACCACCCAAACCTCCTTCCCAAACGAACCACACCACCAACAGAGTCACCACAACTCGCGGCCAAACTTCCCCCCAAACGAACCACACCACCAACAGAGTCACCACAACTCACGGCCAAACTTCCCCCCCAAACGAACCACACCACCAACAGAGTCACCACGACCTCACCACCCATAACCACCATCGGCCAACAACCACCCTATCACCACCAGCAACACCAAACCGTCGCCGCGACCACCTCGTCACCACCATGACCGTCCCCCTGCCACGGTGCACCTTTCTCTCTCTCTGCCTCAACCGCCACCCCTCCACCGTGAAACCCATCGCGTTCTCTCCCTCCCCACCGTGGTAAAACCACTCTTGTAAACGCTCACAGCCCCCTCCACACCACCACGTTTCCCTCTCCACCACAAACCGCCTCCGACCACCACTCTCCCTCCCGTCGCAAAACCGCTGTCGCATTCACCATCGTCACCAACTCGCACAACCACCTTTCGCCTTCGTTTTCACTCTCTCTCCACTCTCTCCACCGTCCCCCTCGTCCTTTCCTCTCTCCATCGCCTCCTTCGTTCTTCCTCTCCCCCCGTCCCTGTCGTTCACTCTCTCTCGCAGATCCTCCATCGCACTCACTCTTTCTCTCTTACCAAAGCTTCGTTCTCCCTCTACAATTTGGTGGTGCGGCGCTGGAGTGGAAACAAGTGAAACTAGGGTTTCTTCAGTTCACTTGCTTCCTCATATATGCCTCCCCGTTTTTTCATTTATTTTAAACCTTTTGTAGTTCAAATTAATACTTACACCTCTTATTTTAATGATACACCACCCCGTTTTATCACTCAAATTAGCAGCCCATAAACCTAGCATCTGGTCAGCTTTCAAAACACAAAAAAAAAACGATTTGGGCTCTGCTAAACGCACCCCTTTTTAATAATGCAACCCATGTTCCATTTACACCCTCTCATTTTTGTGTCCAAGCCCCATCCCTTCTATTTTATTTTCATTTTAAATGTTTATCAATCTGGATTATAATGGCACCCCCTCCTCTTCCTTGTCATAACCCCCTCACTAAAAGCCCATATACGCAATCTGGGCCTCAGATACGGATTGGGCTCACTGTTTGCACCTCCCTTTTTAAAATACAACCTATTGCTCTTTTTCCCACCCCATTTTACTATTGCACCCCCTGTTTCTCTTTTTTTAATTTTTTTTTATAAATAAACATTTTCTTTCACAAACCTATAGTTCCCAAATAACGAATACATGTTTTCCTAAACATAAAAATGGTTTGTTGCTAATGGTCACTCTGAGCTTAGCTTGTTTGACTGTTAATAACGGCCCTAACATTCAAACGGGCTATGAGTGATGACCACTTTGAGTTTTACAACCACTTTGACTGTTAATAACGACCTTTTTTTTTTTCTCTTTTAATTCATTTCTCTCATTTTTCTCCAAAAGTACAAAAAATAACTAAATGTTTATCGAGTCTTCTTTTTTATTATTATTATAAGGGTAAAATCATTATTTTTGAATTAATAAACGTTTACACATTTAGTTAAAAGGTAACCTTCCTTAGGAAGGATGTCGTAGGGTGCTAATACCTTCCCTACGCATAAACGACTCCCGAGGCTAAACCTGGTCCGCAAACCCCTTATCCACTCAATAGGGATTTTCCAATGTTTGCCCTTAAACAAAACTTTGGTGGCGACTTCTTTTCAAGAACTTCGAAGAATCCCTCATCCGGATTTTTCGGTCGCTACACTAGTTAAAAATGATAGGAATCGATTCTTTACATATGGAGAACATAGGAATCGATTGTTTGTTTCTTTGGAAATAGGTAGGAATCGATTTTCAGGACATTCTGAATAGGGTAGGAATCGATTTTGACTTTTTTTAAAATGAAGAGGAATCGATTCATAGCCTATAGGATTGCTTGAAAATCGATTTCATAGTCTTTTGAAATAGAAGGAAATTGATTCTTACCTTTGGCTTGAGTATATGTAGAAATCGATTACATACTTCAAACATAGGATAAGGAAATCGATTCTTGGCCTATAGGTGAGCCTAAAATCGATTTCATAGCCTTTATAAATTAGTATAAATCGATTCATGGCCATTGGAACAAAATAGAAATTGTTTTTTGCTTTCCACAAAATCGTTTTTAGGTTTAGGTGCCACCTTATGCATGCATGCAAAAATATTTTTTCAAACCCTAATTTTGATGCATCATGCATGTTTTCAAAAGTCATCTCTCAGCTGTCATAGACCTTAAGTGATAGGACCTTACACTGTGTCCTAAAGAAAGCGGATAAATAATTAGGTCTTCATCTTCAAAGGTGGCTTCTTCTCCAAGCTGCTCCACTTTAATGCTTCCTGCTTTTTGATTCCCGTCCTGTACTTTATTCAACTTGAACCTGTACTTTCATACAGCTGCAACCATTAGTAGACAAGATGCAATTTGTTATCATTCAAAACATAGAGTGTTTGTCCTTGGTTCAACAAACTCCCCCTTTTTGATGATAACAAATTACATTATGCATAGGGGGGTGGTAATAATGAAAAATTTTCAAAGAGCTCCCCCTAAGAATAAGCATAATAATATTCAACTAAACCAAACATATAATTAATCACAATATAAGCACAGATAGCAGCAGATATTTTCTCCCCCACATAATCACATTATAAGCAGATATTTTCTCCCTTATGCATATATTTTCTCCCCTTTGTTTTCATCAAAAAGGAGGGGGGGTGAACACATACAAACATAATCACTTTATAAACTAGCAAAATCATGCAACAGTAGTACATAGCATAAGATAGATCAAAAACAGTTTAATGCTATGCTCCCCTTTACTTGATGATCCCTCTGATTGATTGTAGAAAGCAAAGCTTAGCCAGAAGAAGGTGGACCATCACAGTTTAAAAAAGATATTATAGAAACTAGGATACCCATGAGATATGTCATACTTGGTTCAACAATATAGGTACCATATTTATCTTCAAAAAAGGTTGTATCAAAGATCCAGCATAATAACACTTAAAAAAACTTTGATGCACACAAAAAAAAAACTTTTATCTTACATATGTGTCTAATACTTGATAAAAATCTTAAGTTCTTCTATATAACACATTTTCAATAGAGGTGAATAAAAACTTTACCAATCTAACCTTCACCGGTGATTCTTCCTCTATTGTTGTTATCACAAGTCACATGACTGCTGTTTCTGAGTATTAAGAACCTTTTAGCGTCTCCAGTCATGAACTTCGAGTCTCTGCTATCAAGGTACCAATCCCCCATACCTTGAAGCATACGCCTGCACTAAAATCAAGTAGAAAGATTTGGTACCCAATTCTCTTTGGGTCCTTGTGGGTTAGTCATCAAGGGGTTTGTTTTCACAATCCACCTTGGTTTCTCACAGGCAGGTATAAGGGTACCAAGCTCACACAATTTACGAATAGGACATCTAAGTGAGATATGGTTCCCTTTTTGAGAATAAGTGCAAGAGAAAACAGTAGGTGTATAACTTGAAGTAGCAGCTACAAAGTTTACTTTCTTTTTCAAAACAGAGGAGGTGGAATTACCTTCATACCCAATACCTCTCCCATCAACATATTCATGTTGGGAGTGTAGTATCTTGGTTAAGGTATTTTCACCAACCTCAAACCTTTTTAAAGTTTCTTTCAAAATTTCATTTTCAACCTTGGCTTTTTCAAAATTTTGTTTAAGCTCAGGAAACTCAAGGTTGAAAGGTTTTATTTTATGTAGCTCATTATTCAACTTAGCTACCTCATTTTCTAGAGTCTCAATTTGAGTGAGCATGCTTTTGTTGCTCTTTGTCAATTTCTTAGATTTTAACAAGAGAGCTTCATGTTCAAAATAAAGAGCTTCAAAAGTCTCACTCAAATCTTGACTACTATACATATCATCAAGTAAATCATCATGCATAATTGAATCAGAAAGATTATGGTTATCAAGGATTACCTCAGGTGCGTCATTTGCCATATGACAAACAACATTGGCAGTTTGCTCTTCTTCATCTGTTTCACTATCAGTGCCAAGACTGTCCCATATTGTAGCCTTAGGTGTTTCACTTGCCGTGAGACAAATAGCATTTGCGACTTCCTCTTCTTCTTCTGTATCACCATCAATATCTGTGTTGTCCCATGTAGCCTTCATGGCTTTCTTCTGTTTGTATTTTGATTTCAGCTTTGGACAATTTGCTTTGAGGTGACCTGGTTTGTTGCATTCGAAACACTTTAGTTGATCATCTCTTTTCTCATACCTGTCTTCTTTGTTGTACCCAGATTTCTTTGAGAAGCCCCCCTTTCCAAGCTTGTTGAATCTCATGAATCTTTTGAAATTCTTGGCAATCATAGCCATATCTTCATCATCGGTTTCTTCATCAGACTCAACCTCTTTCCTTGCTATCTTAGGAGTTTTAGCAGCAAGAGCAAGAGACTTTCTTTCTTTTACAACTTCTTTTTCCCGAACCTTCTTTGCGGCCAATACCACCTCAAATGCAAGAACTGACCCGATCAAGTCTTCTTGGGGCAGAGTGCCAATATCTTTGGCTTCAGTGATTGCACAAGTTTTAGGAAAGAACTCGCTAGTTAGAGAAGCAAGAATCTTCCCATTTAGATCTTTTGTTGAATACTTCTTCCCCAGTGCCCATAGATTGTTCACTATCAGATTCAGTCTCTGGTGCATAGCTGCGACAGATTCACCTTCCTTCATTTTGAAGGCTTCATACTCAGAAGTGAGAATTCTGATTTTTGTATCATTCACTTGGCTTGTACCGACATGTGTAGCTTCCAGACAATCCCAGATTTCTTTTGCTGTTTGACACCCTTTTACCCTTCCATATTCTTCTTCACATAGAGATAGGTGAAGAATGTTCATAGCTTTGGCGTTCTGAGAGATTTTTTCTAGCTCGGACTTTCTCAGCTCACTCAGGTCAATGGTGTAGATATCTTCAACCGGAACTTCCTCTTCTTTGCCAGTGGGTTCAACAGCACCGCCAGGGTTTGTAATTTTGATCTTCATCGGAATCAGCGGTCCATCAACTATGATCCTCCAGAGAGTGAAGTCTATAGCCTGCACATGACACTTCATTCGACTACTCCAGTAGTCATAGTTAGTCCCATCAAATAGGGGTGGCCTATTGAAGGACATCCCCTCTTTCATAAAAGAACCCATGATCACAGGTAGATAAATAAAATTTAAATTGCGAGATGTAAAGCTCTATATGCAATTTCTAGCTCTTGATACCACTTGTTGGACTATCTGATAACCTTAGAGGGGGTGAATAAGGTAATGTGCAAAACTTTAATTCTTTTTCGGTTTTCAAAAACTTTTGCAATGCTTGTTTAAATCAAATGCGGAATTTGAGATTTAAACTTATATGATGTATGTAAGCAGGCAGATCAGGTACAGTGCAATATTACGCTATTATCAGAGTTCAGGATAGACAGATATTATAAGCAGCGTAATGATAGCAATAAACAGATCGGCGCAGTGATATTGAGTATAATTATAAACAGATATAAACAGTAAATAAAGTAAAGAGAGAGGGATAGAGATACACCAGGAATTTTGCGAGGTTCTGGATAAAAGCCCTACGTCCTCGGCCAACGGCTTTGCAACCTTTGGACTTTGCTGACAACCACTATATGAAGAATGTTTTACAAACAGGCAACTTCAAATAGCAAATCTCAATTCCCCCGAACTGAGAACCCGAGCACACAACTAAGGATTTCAACACCGCTTCAATCTCCCTGATTAAACGACCCAAGAGCACCTCCCAGGATTTCACTACCACTTCAATCTTCCCTGATTGAAAGACCCAAGATCACCTCCCAGGATTTCAAACCAACTCAATCTCCTGATTGAGAGACCCAAGAACACTTCCCAGGATTTCGAAATGACCCCACAATAGAGATTACAATATAGAAGCTATGATCTAATCACCTCAGATAGTATGACAATATAATAGCTGAGAGAGATGAGTGACTAGATCTATAGAAAATGATATGAAAGTGATAGCTCTATTTTTCTCTTTCTCAGATCTAGAAATTCGAATGAGAGAAGAAGAGAGAATTGTTGTGATTTTTGGTCTTTTGAAATGAGACTTCAATCTGCCTATTTATAGGCTTAGGAAAACGTAAGATGTTGAAAAAAAAACATTTAAAGAAATGATGAATCGATTGATTGATGAAGTTAAAATGTTGATGAATCGATTCTTATCATTTTAGAAGACATAAGAATCGATTATATGGAGAACATAGGAATCGATTGTTTGTTTCTTTGGAAATAAGTAGGAATCGATTTTCAGGACATCCTGAATAGGGTAGGAATCGATTTTGACTTTGTTTAAAATGAGGAGGAATCGATTCATAGCCTATAGGATTGCTTGAAAATCGATTTCATAGTCTTTTGAAATAGAAGGAAATCGATTCTTACCTTTGGCTTGAGTATATGTAGAAATCGATTACATACTTCAAACATAGGATAAGGAAATCGATTCTTGGTCTATAGGTGAGCCTAAAATCGATTTCATAGCCTTTATAAATTAGTATAAATCGATTCTTGGCCATTGGAACAAAATAGAAATTGTTTTTTGCTTTCCACAAAATCGTTTTTAGGTTTAGGTGCCACCTTATGCATGCATGCAAAAATATTTTTTCAAACCCTAATTTTGATGCATCATGCCTGTTTTCAAAAGTCATCTCTCAGCTGTCATAGACCTTAAGTGATAGGACCTTACACTGTGTCCTAAAGAAAGCGGATAAATAATTAGGTCTTCATCTTCAAAGGTGGCTTCTTCTCCAAGCTGCTCCACTTTAATGCTTCCTGTTTTTTGATTCCCGTCCTGTACTTTATTCAACTTGAACCTGTACTTTCATACAGCTGCAACCATTAGTAGACAAGATGCAATTTGTTATCATTCAAAACATAGAGTGTTTGTCATTGGTTCAACAAACTCCCCCTTTTTGATGATAACAAATTACATTATGCATAGGGGGGTGGTAATAATGAAAAATTTTCAAAGAGCTCCCCCTAAGCATAAGCATAATAATATTCAACTAAACCAAACATATAATTAATCACAATATAAGCACAGATAGCAGCATATATTTTCTCCCCCACATAATCACATTATAAGCAGACTTCCAACACCCAATCCTTTTTTTACATTCCAACAATAGAGTTCTCGTAAGTCAAAATGGCTTCCAGCAACTTAGTTGCCAAAATGAAAAACAAAAATGAGGAGTATTGTAGCAATGAAGGCAAACAAGTGGAGTACTAAAAAGCCATTCCCAAAGTTCGGAAGATCAGTTAAGCCGAATGAATTTTATCTCCTTTAAAAGAAAATACAAAATTATGTTGATTGAAAATATAACAGTTGAAATAGTAAAACCCTACCCAAGAACCAAAGAGCACTTACATGATATGAGATGATAGGGGTCTCTTCCGGCTTACCAAGGTCCTGAGTTCGAATCCAGCCTTTGGCATGCATCAGTGTTAAATCTCTTGAGGGACCGCCCATTGTGGTCTTACCCGGCTCGAGGGATTAAATCTCTTAAGGGAGAGTTTTGCCGCCCATTGTGGTGCAGAGGATACCCAATTTATAAAAAAAAAAACCACAAAACTTTTTTTTTGACAAAGGAAAATTCATATCATTTCATTCAAAATCAAGTTCGCAATACAGGTAGGATTATAATAAAAAAAACCACAAAACTTTTAATTTGATTAAAATTTACTTTGTCTAAGTTTTAGATTAAAGACTATAATAACTTATCATTTTCTCATGCCCCCTCACTTAAAAAAAAAAGACTAAAAAACTAGTACTGAACACATTATGCATGTACAAAGCGTCAGAATAAATCAACCTTAAAATTGAGAAGTCCCAAAAGACTCGAGTCGAGAGCCCAATGATAGATCCAAACAAAATATGGACTTGATACATCCGTAGGATAGCACATGTATAGGCCCCCACCGCACATCGTCCATTAAAAGATAACTAGACCGACTCCAGTGCGATGCACGGGTTATAAATTAATTATTATGTATTGCATAATGGGTAATTCAAATTAGAGATTTTTTTATACCCCCATCACATTCCATATACCCCCACATAATTCTAAAACCCGAAAATACTCTTGTCTAACTAAAATTTGCTCGGATTTACCCTCATTAAAGATAAATCCGATTTGTTATTTTTTCAAATCGGATTTATCTACCCAATAGGTAAATCCGACTTTAAAAATAACAAAGCGGATTTACCTCAGATGGGGGTACATCCGCTTTGTTGTTTTTAAAATCGGATTTACCCAGTGGGTAGATAAATCCGATTTCACCAAAAAAAGAAAATCGGATTTACCCCACCTAAGGTAAATCCGATTTTGTTATTAAAAATATTTTTTTTTATTTAAATTTTTAAAAAAAGTTATAAAAATGCTACTAAAAATCCGTTAAAGAGTCAAAACTAATCCAAAAATTATAAAAACACCACTAAGGTTATGCAAATTTTTTTAGTGTTTTTGGAAATTATGAAAAATTAAAAAAATTAATAAAAAATAGTAAACGATAGAATTTGGGATTTTGAGCTCCCCTGTCTTGGAAGAAGTTACTTCTAGAAGAGTCTTGATCCTTGATTTTTTTCGGATTTAATGGGTGTGGTTTCATTACAATTTGAGTAGGTTGCCCGAAAACCGATTTTTTTGCCTAAATTATTCGCTCGACGTACAACATCGTCACGTGTTAACGAACTACACACTAAACAGAACCAAAAGACGGTCGAAATTCGTATCTAATTTTTTAACTGATTTATTTATTTATTAATTAGGTTAAAAAAGCGGATTTACCCCCACATAAGGTAAATCCACTTTTGTTATTTAAAAGCGGATATACCCCCATATAAGGTAAATCCGCTTTTAAAAATAACAAAATCGGATTTACCCCACACCTAAGGTAAATCCGCTTTGTTATTTTTAAAAGCGGATATACCCCCACCTTAAATAAATCCGCTTTTAATTTTTTAAAATTTTCAGTGGAAATCAGATTTACCTCACATATACATAAATCCGATTTCCAAAAAAAAAATTGAAATCACGATATGTTCGAGTTTTTTAAATTTTGTGAAGGGCAATTGCGTCTTTTCGCAGGGTCTGTGGGGGTATAATTGAATGTGACGGGGGTACAAAAAAAGGCCTTCAAATTATATATAATGGTATTGTAAATTGAGATATAGATACAAAAGCAAAATGTTGTTATCTAAGGCCCTATTTGGGGTGGTTTTCTGTTTTCAAAAACCAAAACCAGTTTTTGTTTTGAATTTTAAAAATTTCAGAAACCAAAACCAGATTCTGTTTTGAGTTAGGAAATTTTCTAAAATCAAAACTGTAGTTTAAAACATGAACATAAAAGTGGTACCACAGTGGTAGTTGACGGTGGTCGGAGTGGTGGTCGGCGGTGGCTGGAGTGGTGGTCGTCGGGGGCCAGAGTGGTGATCGGCGTTGGCCGGAGCGGTGGTCGGAGTGGTGATCGATGGTCAAAATGGTGGTCAAAGTTGTAGTTGATGGTGGTCAGAGTGGTGGTTGTCGGTGGTCTGAGCGATGGTCGGCGGTGGCTAGAGTGGTGGTTGACGGTGGTCAGAGTGGTGGTCGCCGATGTCCAGAGTGGTGGCCGACGGTGGTCTAAGTGGTGGTCGGTGGTGGTGAAAACAAAAACTGAAATTAGAAAACCTTTTTTTGGTTTTGTGCCTCGATGGAAAACTGTTTCGAAAATAAGGAAAAAACCAATTCAGCACCATTTTACCCAAACATGTTTTTGTTTTTTTTTTTGTCATCAAAGATATGGCTTCCAATAGATGAAATGGGCGAAGCCCAACCACAGCAATACAGAGGAAAAACTAAAATGGGCTCAGAACAAACCAGGCCCAACCAAAAGTCAAACAAGAAAAAGCGATTAAAACAAAAACCTGAGAGAAACATCAAAACAAAACACAAAACGCTAAACACGGGACAGCAACCCTAAAACAGCAGAAACACGAAATTGTCCACCATTTGCAACAACTCCGAGATTAGGGGAGAAATTCAACAATCAAACCCAACTTGAGCCATCAACGAAACTAAACACTTCTTTGCTAGCAATCTTTCTGAAGGAGAGATCGAAGCACAAACGGAGGGGACAAGATCCAATTAGATGGCAAAGAGTTTGTTGAAGCCAGATTCGCCACACAGTCCGCGACGCAATTTCCACTACGATTGACCCAAAGAAAAGCAACAGAGGTAAATTTCTTTGTAATCTCTATAATATCACGCACAATCATCTGAATCTCACCCCTTGATTTGTTCCCTTTGCATGATTCAATCAATTCGAGAGAATCCGATTCAAATTCAACGTCGCAGATACTGAGGCTAGCAGCAACCAAGGATGCTTCACGGAGGGCAAGCGCTTCGGCAATGAGAGGGGACACAACAAAGATTCTCAAGGTACTCCCTATAACAACCTTGCCATAGTTATCTCTAGCAACAACACCTGAAAAACCTTTTCCTGACTTCAAATCATATTGTGCATCTGAATTAAACTTGATAGAGCTGTTTTTAGGAGGACTCCATTTAGGCACAGTTCTCCTATTACAGCTAGATAAGTTTGAAAGATGAGATGAATTAGAAATAGGAGTTAACATTGTATTGCAATTAACTTTAATTGCAAACAGAGTGTCATTAGGAATAGGATTCTTATCCTCAAAACATTTAGCATTCCTAGTTTTCCATATATTCCACAGAGCTATCATAATATAACAAATTAACCTCTTTTTATCTTCACCGGAGCACCAATTGGCTTGTAAAATAGATTCAAACCATTCCCCAAAATGAGAAATATTGTAAGAATTAGGCACATGACATAGCTGTAAACCAAACCAAACTGGAGTTGTCCACGGACAAAGGAACAAAAGGTGTTCAATAGATTCCTCTTGAAGGTTACAAACTGAGCAGATAGGAGAAGAAGAGATTCTCCTCTTAACCAAATTTAGAGCTGTACTGATAGCATTGTGTTTAAGTCTCCAAACAAAATGCTTAATCCTCCCAGGTACTCTAGCACTCCAAGTTTGATCCCAAGCTTCTTCAGAGTGAATATAAGAGGTAGATGGATGCATCAGAGAAGCCTCCAAATTAACCCTTATGACTTTGTATCCAGATTTAACACTATAAACTCCATCTTTAGAATATGGCCAATAAAACTTATTAGAAGAATCAAATAGACTAATTGGAGTTTGTAGGGCTCCAATAGCACTGTCAGGTGAAAGATTAAGTTTTAAAGCATTTAAATTCCAAGCTTTAGGAGAAGAATGAATTAACTCTTGAACATAGGTAACATTACTCCCTGGTTTGGTTTGGTATTAGCTAACAGACCAGTAGCTAACCATTTGTCCTTAGAAATGCTAATATTGTCTCCATTTCCAATATTCCATCTCCCTTGATTTTTTAACAAATCCCTTCCATGAAGAATACTTCTCCAAACCCAAGATATCCCAGCTTTAGGTTTAACAGACCAGAAATCATCTCTTGAACAGTAAATGCCTCTCAACATAATAGCCCAGTATTCATTTTGACTATGTAAGCATCTCCAGGCTTGCTTTGAAAGGAGAGAAGAGTTCTGACTAGAAAAATCCTTGAAGCCCATCCCACCTTTATTTTTGCTACTACACATAAAATTCCAGGATTTCCAATGAATACCCCTAGAGTTAATTTTTGAACTCCACCAGAAATTTGCCACTGCAGAACATAAAGATTGGCAAAAATTCTTTGGTAACCTTACAATTGACATTATATAGGAAGGTATAGCTTGAATAACAGATTTTATCAAAACCTCCTTCCCAGCCTGTGATAGAAATTGTTCCTTCCACCCATCTACCTTAGATAACACTCTCTCCTTTATCCAAGCAGGAGCTTGAGTTCTAGAAGTTCCCCATTCAGCAGGAACTCCTAAATACTTGCCAGGAGTATCCCAAATAGGGATATGTAAAGCTTCAGATAGAGAATTCTTTAATTGATGAGAAACAGAGGCACCACAAATAAGACCTGACTTCTGTAGATTAATTCTTTGTCCTGAAACACTTGTGAAATCATTCAAAATAGCCACAATTTGATAAATTTCATCTAGACCAGCCTTTCGAAATATTAGAGCATCATCTGCAAAAAACAAATGGGTTAAAGTAGGGGCCCTAGGAGCCAATTTAAGACCTTGAGTGAGACTATCAGTGTTTGCCTTAGATAAAAGCCTAGAGAGAACATCAAAGACTAAGATAAATAGGTAAGGAGATAAAGGATCTCCTTGCCTAAGACCACATTTTGGAATAACAGCACAACTTCTAGCCCCATTAACCTGATAAACATAAGAAACAGAAGAGACTAGAGACATAATAATATTGACCCAACACAAGCTGAAACCAAAGGATAACAGAACCTCTTTAAGAAAAGACCAGTCCACCCTATCATATGCTTTGTTCATGTCAACCTTGATAGCAAAACCATTACTAGCAATAGAATTTTTCTTTTTAAGATAATGAAAAGCCTCTTGAGCTACTATTAGATTGTCTTGAATCAATCTACCCCCCACAAAGGCACTTTGTTGAGGAGAGATAAGAGAGTTTAGAAAAGGTTTGAGTCTAGAAACAATAACCTTAGAGATGATTTTATATATAAAATTGCAGCAACTAATTGGTCTCAGCTGACCAATTTCCTCAGGATGTGGAATCTTAGGAATTAAGGCCATTAAAGTGTCATTAACTGAACCCCCCAAGTGACCAGTAGAAAAGAAAGTATTAATAGCCTCAACAACATCTAGCTTAATAATTTCCCAATTTTTCTGATAGAATAAACCATTCAACCCATCTGGCCCAGGAGATTTTAAGGCACCCAGAGAAAAGACAGCATTCTCAATCTCTGAAATAAGAACAAGAGACATCATCTTCAAATTATCCTCTTCAGAAACTAAGATAGGAACAACATTAAGACAAAGAGATACAATAGGAACAGCAGGGACATAAATAGATTTGAAGAAAACCTCTATAGCCTTAGTAATAGCAACCTAACCCTCCACCCAACAACCATCTTTGTCTTTTAATCTGTAAAGCTTATTTCTATCCCTTCTTTGAACTGTAGTAGCATGAAAGAAACCAGTATTTTTATCACCTAGCTTCAGCCATTTTAACCTGGATCTCTGTCCCCAATAGTTCTCCTCTTGCTTCCATAAAAAATCCACTTCTCTTCTAATCCAATTAATCTCCTCCAAATTAGAACCATTATTACCAGCATTAGCTAATACTTGTAATCTAGTTTTTAACTTGGATATTTCAACAGCTGCATTCTTAAAAGTAACTTTACTCCAAGATAGAAGTGATCTTTTACAATTTCTAGCTTTAACAGTAAAACTCTCCCAGCCACCCTCAACAGAGGCATTATTAACCCAACCATCAGAAACCACTTTTCTACAATCATTATGATCCTCCCAATAACTTTCATACTTAAAGAATTTTGGACATTTAATAGGAGGATAGGGGAGAAGCTCTATAGGGGAATGATCAGAGTTGAGAATTGGAAGAGCAATACCTGTAGCATGAGGATACATATATCTCCAACCCCAGTTAACCAAAATCCTATCAATCCTTTGATATGTCACAATGCCATCTCTAGGATTGCTAGCAAAAGTGAACTTGTTACCCTTCAATTCCAAGTCCATTAAGTTACCAGAGTTCAAGAATTCTCTAAAAAGAGCCATCCTTATAGGAGCCACAGATCTTAACCCATCCTTTTCAGTAATAGAACACATCTCATTAAAGTCACCTATACAACACCAAGGTTCATTTCTCCTTGGCATAAGATTCAACAATTTTCCCCATAAATGTCTTCTCATATCAAAGGTAGGATTACCATAAACACAAGTTAACATAAAAATATTTCCAGTCTTTTTTTCCTTTATCACTGAATGAATATAGTTTATAGATGAATCTAAAACCTGAACATCATACTCATTATTCCAAAATAATCCCAGACCTCCTGAGGTACCTACTGCAGGCACACAAAACAGCTTTTGAAACTTCAGCTTTCTTCTAATTCTTTCAACTCTAGCAAGTTGAGCCCTTGTCTCCATAAGGAACATAATTGACGGCTTGTGACACTTCATTAGTTCCTGGAGCTCCCTACTAGTCGTGGATGCCGCCAATCCACGACAATTCCAACTAATTGTAGTCATATTACTGTTGGGGGCATGGGAAGACCCGCCTCCTCAGTCATTTCTTTTTCAGCAGTATATATAAACCCATCAACCACAGCTACCACTCTAGCTTTCTTCACACTATCACTTTTACCACTATCATGATCTACATTAGTTAAACATAGCTTGTGAACCTCCCTGCCACGCTTAAGATTAAGACCCATAGCTAATCTGTTACTTAAAGCTTCCTCCACCCTTGGTGGAATACTGTTAGTGTCTTCTTCTTTATCTTCAAATTCATCATTAGGTATTTCAACATAGTAAGGTTGGTTTCCTTCAAAGAGAGGTAAGTCATAGTTTCTGCAATCAAATTTATGGAAAATCACCTTAGCCAAAGGGATAGAATCCTCATTAACATACATGTCACTATAGTTCATATTTCCATCCCTATCTTCATTTGTTGAACAATTAGCTTCATTACTAGCTTGACCCTCTTCATAAGGATTACTCTGAGGTTGATAATTTCTCTGCCTTTGACTTCCAGAACCATCATAACTATTTCCCTGAAAAGCTTTTGGTTTAAAAGCAGTGAGAAATTGACCATATTTAGGTCTATATTTGTTATTAGCTGCCATTATCATTGGTTTTCTGCATTGTCTGATATCATGCCCAAATTCACCACATTTAAAACATAGACCTTGAAGTCTCTCATATTTGAAATGCACCCAAACTCTGGATTCTTCAGATTTTTGAATCCAACATCCAGACCATAAAGGTTTTCTTATATTTATAGACACCCTAGCTCTTATAAAATGAGAAGGAGTACCACCTCCAAGCTTGAAGGGATCATCAACCTCAATCACCCTACCCACTTTCTTCAACAAAATGACAGCATTAGTAGGGTTAACATCTTCAAAAGGTAACCCATGGACCTGAATCCAGAAAACAACTTGTTCAAAGTTTATATCAGCAAAAGCTACACCTTCCTCCCATCTTTGCAGACTCAATACTTGATTCATAACAAACCAAGGAGCTCTCTTGAGCACTTCTTCAGCATCTTGAACAGTAGGAAAAGTAAATAGAAATTTATTTTCCCCCATCTCAGTGATATACAAGCCTTTGTACTCTTCCCATGTTTTAAACATTATACTTCTAAAAGCTTTTTTATTCAGAACTTTGTTAGATATAACTTGCCCCACTATTGCTCTCAAAGCATACTCAATATTACATTTTGTTGCAGGAACAAGTTTTTCAACTACAACTTCACGCTCATCTTCAGGGAGAATCGAAGAAGTATACTGAGACATAGTGTTTTGAAACTGACACAAAGATAGACTACTACTAAGAGACACTAACAGAGACAGAGATGATACAAGAAGCAAAGAAAGATAAGGAAACAAGCAAACAGAAATGATACAAGAAGAAGAGAAAAAACTATAAAATCTTTCTATTCAAAGATTTAACCAAGCTGAAGAAAAGAAGAAAAAAAGAACTAAACTATAGAGAACAGACCATACTAACACTTAAAATTACTTTCTTCAACATAGATGAAATGATTATAGATGTAGTAAACATTGTAATCCTAGAGACTCTATTACCAAAATATGCTCTTTAGCTCTTTTTTGCACTTTTGCTCTTTTGACTCAATAAATATAAAGACTTATTTTGATTATGATGATTATAGTAGACAATAAGTTCTTACCAAACAAACTGGAAAGATTATGGTGAAGAAGAGAATCCAGATCTCATGAGGCGAAACAGACTATGGATAAGCTTTGAACATAATACAGTAGATACCCAAACAAACCAGCAGGTAATAACCTTTAACAATAGTACTTTCCATTTATTAACTTGACAGCAGTTTAAACATATCAGATATTAGAACAAACCTAGATATTAACCACAAGGTAATATCCAACCCAAAACCCCTTTTTGATAATAAAACCCTAGCGGACCAATATTTCTCTAAGAATGAGAAAACCAGCTTATCAAAGTAAACTTAAATAGCTAAGAATGAGTTTTTGTTTTGAAATTGACTTTCAAAACCAAAAATCAAAAACTCACAACTACCTCAAACGGGCCCTAAGTTTGGTATAGGTAGATAACCAGCGCAAAACGTTGTTATTTAATCAATGAAATTAAAATACTCATTGTGTTGTAATTACACTTGAACATCATTTCTTTCTCTCTCTCTCTCTCTATATATATATAAGTATGTTTCGATTCAAATACTGATAATAGTGTACATCAAAATTTGGAGAGACTTGAGCAACTCCTATAAGTAGATGCGTTATCTTTAATCCATGGGTAACAAAAATCCACATTAGAAAGACCTAGAAAAAATAATAAAAGCAAAAGACTAAGAAAAAACATTAGACTAAGAACAACGGATCTTTAGTAGAACAAAGTTATTGTTATGAACCATTAATAAAACTCTTATTTCCTGAATCAGGAACCACTTAAAACAAAGGCCATCTAATAGTATAAAGTACCTGAAAAATGAACCAATACTTGGATACAATAAATACATAAAGCAAAGAACAACCTCTATGATGGGTTGGCCGAAATTCTACCCAAAGTTTAAGCTTGACAGGGACAAAATTTGAGAACAAAGAACAGAGACTAAGCACTCATGTGATGCATGATGTTGGAGAGCAGTTGTCTTGTAGGAAAACATCATAGTTAAATGGAACAAATGTCAGCAGGCACTGTGTTTGTTGATGGAAACAAAAAAAGAGGCTGTAGCATGCAACCCGTGTTCATCAAAAGGGAAGATGTCTTGGAACAAAAACATAACGATGTTTTTAACTAAATTATCAAATACCGATTATTGAAATAATTTTAAACATTCAAATACCCACAACTCATTTTAAAATCAGAACCACCCAAAACATAAACATTCAACCCCTTTCATAAACACATGTCCTATCATACCTGTAGCTTATAAAATTTTCTTTGCCTTTTTGAAAAAATAATGAGTTGAATTAGCATCATTAAACACCATTAGCAGCGAAAAGAAACATGTTGATTACAGTAGGTACTAGATCCAGTGAACCAATTGCTTTCGCTAATGTTCATTTTTCTTAAAGTCGAAGACAAACTTGAGATAAGAAGAGATGAAGAATTTACCAGCACTTATAACTGCAGTGACTTGTCCACATCTTCTATCTTATGAAGCTTCCTCATATGAAAGATTGACAGCCCCCTTAACACCTATGTTTTGGGGTGAAATATAAAAATATTCATCAGATTATTTTAATAAAAAAACAAAACACTTAAGGGATGCTTTAGACACATTTGGGAGGAGAAAGAAACCCTGGTGATAACCTTCTTCCTTCCACCCATATTCGTAGAGAACATAACACCAAATTACTTTCACAAACATTGGTTAATTGTAAGTTAAACATGTCATTGAAAAATTCTCATATAAATGAAGAAAAACAACACAAAAAGGATGTGTGTGACACGCGCATGCTCATGCATTTATGAGAAAGAGATGTAATATAGGGAATTCATATTGAACTACTACAGTTACAACGGCAACATGAAGAGGGTCATGGAAAGTTAAATTTGATGTGCTGTTAAACACTTAGTTTGTTGATAGGAATTAGGATGTACAAGAAATCAGGTAGCAGCATCCTATTTGCAACCAAAGTTAAATTCTTAAATAATCATAATCATGACATATTCCTCTTCTAATCTTTTGGTGGGGGAAGTAAAATTAAACCAGTGACTATGAATGAGAAGGCAGAACAACAACTGAAATGAATCAGGCTCCCCAATGCTTATTCTTATTCTCCGCAAGTCATGATTTTGGTGATCCTTTCAACAACAAAGTATTCATATGCATGTGATGTCAAAGTTATATTTTAAATTTTGGATTTTGCTTACCAATTTCATTTAACTGAGATAGAGTTTGACAACAATAGTAGAAATAACTAAAGTTTTATTGTCACCATTACATTTCTTGAAAATCCTGTATTACAAATTTGTTGAATTAAACTAAAGGGTGGAACAGAGGTTTGCATTAAAATTAGAATAATAACTGAAAGACCTAACACATGCTTAAAATTAGAATAATTTAAGACAAAGTCCTAATAGTCAGAACCATGCTCAATCCCATAACAATGGTCAAATTTTAGCAAAGTATTAAGTCCGCAAGAAAAAAATGTAACTTTGACCTTAAAGACATATATGGCAGTAAAGAACACTTTAAATAAAAAAAATTACATAGGTTTCATCATGTTGCAAAAAACATCTTCAGATTTCAATGAAAAGCAAATCAATGGATTTAGGAAGCTGAAACCCTAGAACATAAATGGAAAGCAAAAAAATAGATTTACACTGAAACACACATCAGACTTTTTTTGTTGCTCGGTTTGTGTTGCTATGAAATACATTGAATTAGGAAGAAAAAAATTTGCTAAAATGGGTAGATTTAGGGTTCATAGAAGAGTTAGAAGAAAACCTGTAGGTGGTGGTAGAGTGTTGGTTCCTTTCTTCTTCCTCCTTTCCCGTCGCTCCTTGTGGTTCGGTTACCAGCATTTTTCTTATTTCTGTCTTCGTTCTCTCTCTTCCTTCTTCGTTTTTCTTCTTCCTTCTTTTTTCTTTTCAGATTTGTTTCGGTGTTTTTCCGTCCCATATATGCGACCACCACTTCTAGACTGCACTTCGCCGCTTTTCTCCGCCCTCAACCGCGTTCGCCACCGCGCATGGTCTCTACAATGTTGCGCTGCCATGGACTCTCTCTCTCTCTCACTCTCCCTCTCGCTCTCCCTCTCCCGGATCGGGATTCACTGTAGTCATTATTGACTGCAGTCACGGCAGTCGGATCGGTGCCATCCATTGGATCACCATCATACTCAATCTCAGCCGTTGATTTATTTTATATTAAAAAAAAAATGGATGAAGAGAGAGATAGAGAGAGGTGACTGCCGTGAATCCCAGCCCCCCTCTCCCTCCCTCTCTCTCTCTCTCTCTCTCTCTGAGGCAGAGTGGAGCGTCTATGTCAGACAGTGTTTAAATATTTGCATCTGTTGTTTGTATTAATTACAAACGTGTCATCGATAAAGCTAAAGGAACCAGATTTAGTCGTATACAATACAATGTATAATACGGTAGACTACAGGATTTAAGCCGAAAATTGATTGAAAATTGCCGCTTATTGTGCTACTAATGGTTTACTCCCAGCCTTATCAAGAATAGATATGTATAAATTATATTAGACTTACAATGTTGCGCTGCCATGGACTCTCTCCCTCTCCCTCTCTCTCTCTCTCCCCCCCTCTCTCACTCAGTGTTTTAAAACCCGGCTCGGACCGGCCGGTTAGACTGGCCCGACCGGGAACCGGACCTATGAGCGGGTTGGGTCAGAAGTTGGATCGGATATGCAGCTAGACTGGTGAAAACCGAGTGACTCGGCCGATTTTTTGGGAAAACCGGCGAACCGCGGGCCAGTCGAACCGACACCACATGAGTTTGTTAATTTTTAAAGCAAGCTAAAAGTGTTATAATGAGGGGTCGAACCCATGACAAGAGATTAGCGCTACACCATAAATTGCCACTACAGCCACATGCGATTTGTGATATATTTTACTAAAAAGGATATATAATAGGTATAATTTTGTAGTTGGCAGAAGGAGCATGCCATTTATATTCATTGATAATTTACTTTTTTAGTAGTAACCATTTATTGTATTTTTCAAAATTAAAACATTTATATTATATACTATATAATATTGAAAATTCAGGAAATAGAGACCGGGTTCGAGTCATGCGGTCCCGGTTTTGGTCATGCAGTTCAACTGTCGACCCTTCGGTCCGACCCTTGACCCAGTGTCCCGGTACCTTCACCGAGTCGGTTACCGGTCCGAGTTTTAAAACACTGCTCTCTCTCTCTCTCTCTCTCTCTCTCTCTCTCTCTCTCTCTCTCTCTCTCTCTCTCTGAGGCAAAGTGGAGCGTCTATGTCAGACAGTGTTTAAATATTTGCATCCGTTGTTTGTATTAATTACAAACGTGCCATCGACGAAGCTAAAGGAACCAGATTTAGTCGTATACAATACAATGTATAATACGGTAGACAACAGGATTTAGGCCGAAAATTGATTGCAAATTGCCGCTTATTGTGCTACTGCTGGTTTACTCCCAGCCTTATCAAGAAAAGATATGTATAAAATATAGGTTTAAATATGTTTTTACCCCCTGCAAATAGGGGGTATTTTTCTTTTATCCCCTACAAATTTTTTTTTTTTTAAAAACCCCTTGCAAAATTCACTTTTTTTACGTTAGTCCTTCTGTTAAATGGACGTTACAAAAAACGTCAACGTGACATTTTTTATTATTTTCTATTTTTTTTAATACTGACTGTGCTGCCGTCATTATTTTATATTGGCTTAAATGTGTTTATACCCCCTGCAAATAGGAGGTGTTTTGCTTTTACCCCCTACAAATTTTTTTAATTATTATTCCCTCATCTTCTTCCCTCATTCCCGGATTCATTCTCTCTTCCTCGTCACCTCCTTTCCCAGGAACCCTTCTCTTCTCTTCTTTTCTCTTCATCTCCATTTTCACCATAATCCATCTTCACCAAACACAAACCCACCACCCCATGAGCACAGAACCACCAAGCAACATCTATTCTTACCCATTCTTCTTCGATTCTCAGCAACAACAACAAGAACCCATGGATGTAAAACAGTTTCGGTTATCACAGAAAATTAGAGCAAGCTTTTTCTTTTCCTTTTCTTTAAAAACAGTTTTATCTAGATCAAAAATAATAGAACCAATGGTCTGAAACATCAATTTGCGTGATTAACAGCAATCCCCATGGATTGCTTCCACTCTCTCTCTCTCTCTCTCTCTCTCTCTCTCTCTCTCTCTCTCTCTCTCTCTCTCTCTTTCTCTCTCTCTCTATACGAAATCATCTCCCTCTTTCTCGCGAATCTCTCAACACCCCCGTGAATCAACATCAACCCCCATGGATGTAAAACCGAAAGTGAGTGAAACAGATCCGATTTGTGGGGAACCCAGATCTGAGCTTTGGGATGAAGGTAACAGATCTGAGTTTTGAGGATTTTAACAGATATAGAGTTTTGGGGATTTTAACAGATATAGAGTTTTGGGGATGAAGATTTGGGGCAAACATGAAGTAGAAATGAAGTTGTGTTTATGTTTGTGTTTGTGTTACACACACACACACACACACACACAGGGAAGCAGAAATGAAGATGTGTTTGTGTTATTGTTTGGTGGGTTTGATTAACGTGGCTTTTGTGGATGTTTATGGGGTTTATGGGTTTCTCATTTGGGATTTGGGGTTAGGGAAACCACAGAGATATGGTGGTGTGACGGGGAGAGATGGAAATCTGGAAATTTTGTGAGGGTACTGGACATAGGAGTGTTGCGCAGTGTTGTTGAAAATGGAGAATGGAAAAAGATGAACTTCAGAAAATATGTTTTAAATTTTATTGCTAAGTCAATAAATACAACCAGCATTTAAAATAGGCTTAAATAGAAACTCTGTTAGACAACTCAGCAAAACATTAACGGAGATCTAACAGAGGGACTTATACCAAAAAACAGTATTTGCAAGAGGTTTTTAAAAAAAAAAAATTGTAGGGGTAAAAGCAAAACACCCCCTATTTACAAGGGATAAAAACATATTTAAACCTAAATTATATTAGACTTAGAGGAATTTTGTGACCCCATAACTCCCATGTGGATTGCTGGCATAAACACAATCTGTAGCATACAATTACAGTTTGTATTAGATGGACAACTCACTTTTGCCTACCGGCTATACATATAATAATAATAATAATAATAATAATAATAATAATAATAATAATAATAATTATTGTGCTGTGTTCACAAGCGAATTTGCATCTGCCAAGATAAAAGAATAATTATAATATAATATACATGTCTATCCATTTTGATCAACCAATTAAATATTGAAGACAGCCTAGCAGTAGAGCAACAAGAAATCAAATCAAATGAAATGAAATATGGAGCTGAATAGAGCAGGAGCTAATTACAGAGAGAATGAGATCTATTGGTATTTCCCCCCCTTACCTACCAAAGTAACACAAATTAGAAGGTATATATAAAGACATGTAGATTGGGCAAACACAAGCAAAACTCTCCAGAAGCCAGAACCAGTTTAAACATAGCAAGGAGACTGATGCGACTCCAACCATTAACCATTCAAAATCTCATTCTCAGGTGCTTTCTGTTGGAACAGGATTCAGCATACCAAAGTTGTTCACAGGTTTTGGCTTCCACTCAGTCCTACCCCTCACAATTTCAGCACCGTCTTCAAGTCGGAGCAAATGCTTGCACTCGACATGTCCACTTTGAGCTAGATTGCCAACATTAGCATCAGATACGGCAGTCAGGGACTGGAGCACACTGTCCTTACCACACTCCCTCCTATACTCCAAAGTCATAGAAATAAGCTCATGACTCTCCAAGATTGACTGTGGAGCACTCTGCAACAATCAAAGAACGACACTTTGGTTAAGAACTCTGATCTGATCAACCCAACACATAACAATCAAAACAATAAAACAGCTTTTTATCGCCAAGAATCGGCTAGTGCTAAATAGTAAAGGGGGAAATACAAGTGATTTACAGAACAGAAGATCAAACATGACGCCGTGTTGTTCTATTTTCTTTGTTCTCCCAAGTACTGCATATTATAACCTAAATTATATCACATTTCATTTTTTAAGTCACAACACTGCGTTCGTCACTAAGTCACAAATCAATAACTGCAAGGCATCAGATGCCAATAACCACTACAGTTAATAGAATATTTTAGGCTAAAGTGCTCTCGGGGTCCCTTATCTTTATTTAAAGTAACGATTTGGTACATTATCTTTTTTTTGTCCCAAATCAGTCCTTTATGTTTTAAATTTTTGACACATAAATCCTTTTCTGTCCCAAATCAGTCCTTTATGTTTCAAATTTTTGACACATAAATCCTTTTTTTTGGCACATAAATCAGCACTGTTAACGGAAAAGGATTTATGTTAAAAATTTGAAAGATAAAGGACTTATTTGGGACAAAAAAAACATAAAGGACTAATTCGTTACTTTAAATAAAGATAAGGGACCTCGGGAGTACTTTAGTCAATATTTTATCTTAAACTGCAACAGCCAGATCAATCATATACTTGAACCTAGTAATGACACTCACATATCTAAACTTGCTCACAAGTGCACATCCTTACAGTGCAACTGCAGACAGTTGATTGGACGACTTTCACAGGCCTCACAAAGAGTAAGGTACTTTCGTAAAGTTTGGCCGAGTATGATTAGTTGATTACTCAACTGTAAAAGGCCTGATTCTAGTTAAATGATGATTCCCACTAATAAATCCACAGTAATTTGATTTGCATTTCCAGGTTTATGATTTGTAAGAACCGTAACCAGTGGCGCGAGAAATGTACCAGTGAAGAAAGAGAGAGAAAAAAGTGAAAACAGGAATTGGAGTCAGATAAGACTATAAAAACGGAAAACTACCTCCAGAATCCAGCCAATGTACTTGACATTGTTGACATGCTGATTGACATCTAGATCACTCCATCTAGGCTGAAAATACCGACACAATATGTAATCTTATTAGGAAACAGCATCAGAGGTAAGTTGAGAAATGAAATCAATGATAACAATAACAAAAACGTGTAGGCTTACGCTTAAACCCGAGCGAATATAATCTGCTGTTTTGTCATCAAGTTTTGATAGTTTTTTGCTATCCTCTTCCAGAATGGGAGCAGAATCCATAAAAAAAGACCCTATCTCCCCTCTGACTTCTTCTGGAATTTTGGACAGCTTCCTGGTAAGTTTATTCATCATGACCCAAACACTGTAGATCACGAAAACCAACAGATCAGTAAATGCTTGATGTTACAGATTACTAGCTCCAATGTGATTTCATGTGTACAAGTATTATGCTTGGTAATGAACTAAGTGGATACAAAGTTGTTTTAGAGGTCTTGATATGCAAAAAAATGGCATACTTGGATATGCAGTTCATTGCCTTTAAAGTTACCAAGTTCAAAATGAATAATTCATAATTCAGTTAATAAGTTTGTGTATTAGAGTAAACTAACTGTTTCCACAGCATCATAAAAGTTCGAAAGTTTCAAAATTGTGCCCAATCAACGTCATACATGTCCATAAAACCTTTTAAAACAGGTTGGAGAAATCCAGAAAATGATTCCTACCTGGAGGCTCTCGTTAAGATTTCACCAGTTTTCCAGTCACGTAAAAGCCAATCACGGCGCATACCATTCTTCCCTGATGCAGAAACCCAAGTTTCTACCTGAACAACATCACCCCTAAAGCAAATAGAGACACGGAATTTCATATAATCAGATTCAGAATATCCTAAATAATCCTCAATACAGTTTCTCTAACTTCAATTCACACCAAGAAGCCAAAATAATTGAAAACTTTAAACATCTAGTACTTAAGCAGAACAGAGGGCATATAAGTATAACAATCAAATGAAAAAAAACAAAAAACTAGGCATATAACAATCAAATGAAAAAAAAAACAAAACTAAACGCACATAACTTCAGCTACTTCTATTTTTACTACAATTAAAAGCATGTTAAGTCACCAACTTAATGCATAAACAATATCATATTGCATTCAATATATACAGATTAACACCCCCGTGCCATAAGGCTTCCCATAGTTCATCATGTGTAAAGCTTATGCTTCAGATAAAGTACTATCCCAGGAAAACTTTGCAAGTATTTTAGTGCTCATAATTAAGTCTCAACTTAGAAGCCAGTTAAGAGGAACAAGATACAAAAGCTACAGAATAAATGTAGAAGTGTAAATAACTACCATGAGACATTTAGATTAATCATTCCTTAAAAAGATCACTAAAACAAAAAGAGAAATAGCAACATAAAATGTATGCATGTCAATTTACACATTACAGGTGAGTTTGGGTGACATACCACGTAGGATAACGATCAACAACAACCTGCATCCGAGTAACTACCCATATCAAGTTCTTTTTGCACATTTCTGGCGTAGAACCAAAGCCATCGCCAAGGAGCCCAGCAGTCTTAACATGATTAAGTGCAGTTTCCTGTTGTCAAACAAACAATTGAGATAATCTTGTATGAAAAGTATTATGGAGCTGCCATTATCAGTATATGAATTGCAATTCTGCACAGTGACTAAATAATATACAGGCCTGTCTAAATTTTTATCTCCCGAGTTTATAAATAAAGATTCAGTTATATACCTGCAAATGATTCATTACTGTTTCTATAGACGCTGTTCGATCAGCACCAATTTCATATGATCTAATCGGAAAGTTTTCACGGAACACGAGACCATCCTGAACAATTTGGCCTATACCAAAGGGGTCAATAAGCATGTCCGGTCGCCTTGGCTTCCAATCAAGCATCATCCACTGCTTTTCTGCTGCCAAGAAAATTGTTGTGATAGCAGCAAGAAGCATGCTCCAATCAGGTAATTGGTTGATAAAAGTCCTAGAGGACGACGAATGATAAGGAAAATTATCCTCATGCTTCAAGTTTTCAGAAGATGTAGTAACTGCAGTTCCATTAATCTTGTGAGGGGCTTGAGCATTTGTTTTAACTTGCAAGCCACCAGAAGACGTGTGCTTAGATTTAAGCCCTCCGAGGCTCGCATGCCCACTACCAAGTTTGTTGCCTGCTGCACCAGAATCTGGCGAGGATGAAGTAACCGGGAAAATTGAAGAAGTAGCAGCAGATGCTACCATGATGAGTTTCTAGATTCTACAACAGCTGCATGTTAAGTTAAAGCAAGTTAAAAAAAAATACATATATGCTTTCCCACCTTCCATGGAAAGGGGGAGCAAAACAAAATAGGCAAAGTGATAAATTATACATGAAAATAGAAAAGAAAATGGAGAATCCTATGAAATGTAAGAGAATGGGTAAATAAAGGCAAACTTAATTTTATTACTATTGAAATGTAAAAAAATAGCAACTCCAATTTTCAGAACAGATCCAAAGAACTTATTTATTAACTAAAATAAAAATTTACTCTATACTTAATCTCATTTTTGCAACTCCAGATTAAGAACTTCAGCTTGTGAACCTCAATTAATCAATTTCCATGGAGAACATACCAAAGAGCTCACAAGTTTTACCTTACAGAATTTAGGAGGTAAAGGTCATATGTCTCCTCCAAAAAAAAAAAACAAAATTCAAAACCAGCTTCAGAAACAATTTCAGTGACCGTGAAAACAAAGTTTATAGATTCCATTTCACTTCATCTAAAATGGCAAGTTTACTTTCTAACGTGAAAGATTCCACAGCAAAACTTTAGAACCAAAAAGTGATCATGGACGTTTCAGATAATAGAACTAATCAACCAAACAAATATACACAAATCATAACAACTCGGTTGGAAAAGAAGCTGCAGATCTGACTCCGAATCTAGAAAACATCGTAAACAAAGAAACAATAAAGCAAAAAGGAAGCCAAAGCCGAAATCACACTCCAAAAATAACAAAGACTACAATTCATAACAAAAATCACAATCTCATTGCGATGAAATTCACAACGAACGCGATGCATCGTTGCATCCAATCCTCATTAAAATTCAAAATAAATTGTTAAAGCCCGAAAATAACTAGAACCTTGAGTTCAAAGGCGAAAAATGCAGAAAACACGGATTTTTGATTACTACTTGCAGACCTCGATCTTTCAAGGTTATGGAAAACCAAAAAGTGTAAAAACTACGAAGAAAAAATGAACGAAATTTCGAATGATGAGTTTAGCGAAGCGTGAAGCTGCAGTGTAGATCAGAGAGAAAGCGATTGAACGAATCGAAATAGAAGATTTGCGTACCAAAGTGAAGAAGAAGAGAAAGGCGCTCAACAAACGAACGAGGAACGAAAAAGCTGCTGAAATCAGAAGAAGAAAGAAAGGGCTATTAGGTCATTTCAGATCTTGGATTCTCCTTTGCTTTTTGCTTAGTTGTTCTTGTTTCCAAACTTTTGAAAATAAAAATAAATTTGGATTTTAAAAAAGGACTTTGGGTTTATGCGTGGGAGAGAGTGATAAGGTACTAAGGTGTGTTCCATCCACTTCATTATATACTGTCCCTCGCGCCTCTCTTTCAAAGTTCCTAGCTCCTTTATTTCCATATTTACTAAAGTACCCTTATACACCTGTTTTTATTCTTGTATCTCTATCTCTATCCATTCACCAACAGTATTTGCAGAAAATGTTCAGAAATTAAATATTTTTAAATTTTATGAATTTAACTTATTCACATTTTTCTATTTTTAATTCTAATGTAGAATAGGTTAGTCGGAATTTTATATTTCTCTAGGAATAAAAATATATATTGTATGAGGGTGAAATATTCAGCCTATCACTAGGTCTTGAATTGCTGCAATACCTTGGTGAAAAAATGGTAATTTTGGAATTTGATATCATTATTTTCAACTGTAAGCAAACTTTAGCTAGTCAACCAAATTTTAAAGTAGAATTTTTTCCGATAATTGATGAAATGATTATCATTGTTTTTCCTAAAAAGTATTGTGTATGAATCTACCCCCGTCGTCAAACTTTTAGGTCCTATCTGTGAGTTTGGTTAGAGGTTTTGACAGTCTTTGATTTCTCTGTTCTTTAAGTGATTGCGTTGAGGAGGGAACTCTCCTCCCCAACTATGGGTTTCCTACCTCCACCAAAGAGTGTCAGGTTGGGTATAGGTGACGCGATGATTGGATTATCTATTAACTAATGCATAAAAGTAAAGTAAAAGTGCGATAAAGATAAATTGCGAGACAAAAATAGATTCTGTATTGATTGATGTGTGTTTTTTGTACAAGTATTCTTCACTATATATATACATTGGCCCTCGCCGGCCACTATGCGAGCCAACATTTACCTACTGTTGGATCAATTGGAGATCAACGTCTAATCTCGCTCCTAGCCCTAAGAAATCGGAGCCATTACCCACGATCTCACTAGCACGGTTAGTGGGACAAAACTTCCTCGCTCCACTCCTCAAGGCTTCTTCTCTTTGCTTGATCTTCAACTACTTCCACGTTTTGTACACGTGCTTCTTTCCCTTGCCGTCCAAGCAATTCATCATTACTTCGGCCATATAATTCCTCGGCTGATCCTTGTCCTCGGCCTGCAACCATAATACCTAGGCAACCGAGCCATCGTGGCCGTGGTACTCTATAGGTTGAAACTTGCTCTGCCTCTGCTTTATCTGATGTCCCTCTTGCTCAATCCCTCCTCGGGGCGTTCACATTGTATCTTGCCTCAAGCTTCATCCATTATCCCCCGGGCTCAATCCCTCCTCGGGGCGCCTATATTACTTCTTCGCCTCGAGCCCCTCCTTTGAGATTGTCCCCTTAGCAAATACTTTTTGGAGATTTGTCAAGTGGTTTGCCTCAGCGCTCTAGTCTTCTCTTAATTCTCTCTCTCTCTCTCTCTCTCTCTCTCTCTCTCTCTCTCTCTCTCTCTCTCTCTCTCTCTCTCTCTCTCTCTCTCTCTCTCTCTCTCTCTCTCTCTCTCTCTCTCTCTCTCTCTCTCTCTCTCTCTCTCTCTCTCTCTCTCTCTCTCTCTCTCAGCCCTTGGCGCAAGACTTAATTTATTTTTGGGTGTTAACAGTACCAAATTGGTATTATTTCATTTTCTACGGATATTAATATTATTATTTAAAAATATCAATTGTGATAATATATCACCATACCTTGAAATAAATATTCCGTGAAAGAAGTATGAGCCACAATGTTGGCTTGCTTCTTAATGAAACTAACTTTGAAGTTTTTTAGATGAGATAATAACGAAGTACATGCATGAATAATAGAGTCAAACTCAGTTGCAGCACAACAATTTCCTTGCGATTGTATTCACTTAATGGCTATTAGCAAACCACGTGCCACCGCTTCCAGTGGAGTAGGAAAAAAATTCAGTTAATCTATATATATATATATATATATATAGGTATATTTCAAGGTTAAAACAATTCAATATTCATAACTGATCATCAATGCATTGCACACAACTGAAAGATGGTTTGGCAATGTAGGTCCGGACATGGTACATCATTAATCATTAAATAAGGAGCTAACAGCAAAGGACGTAGGCGTCCATAATGTATGGAAAAAAAATTTCGTGGTCAATATCCATTTTCTAGATTTTGTCAAACAAAATAATAATACTCCATAGTCCATATTCATTCATTTTCTAGAACTAGAGAAAACGCAATGAAAACTTTCTTCCGACTCTTTTATTTTGCCAAGGGATTACGTAACCTAAGTAGAATTTTCGGTGAACTATATTTCCCTACCACTATATTTCCCAATGGGGATTTTGGGATTGTATATTCGGTTCCAAATTACTATAAACAATCTATCTTTCATTTTTTTTGTTGGATTTTAAAGAAGAATGTTGATTTTTTTTTTTTTGTATTTAACGGGGGTGAAGCCTCAAAGAATGTTGATTTTTAAACACCCCTTAAAAATCGGTACTTATATAATGCCTCGTATCCTTTTTATCTCTCTTGGTTCCTAATATTTAGTACTTTTGTCTTGTTACACACAAATTAAAGATACAATTAATTTGTGTTACTTAAGTACTAAAATACTCTTCTTATCGAAAAAAAAGTACTAAAATACTCTCTTTATAGTTGAGTTAGGATAATTGAAATCAAAATAAAATAGTTAATAGTTGTCTTGGGTCTCTAAAATAAATATAAATGGTATACTTGGAAAAGTTTTGTGAATTGTACATTGAGTTTTTAAAAGTATTATTGTTTTGGGACAAAAATAAAAGGTTAAAAGTACCAAAGATTAGGAATGGAATGAGTATTATATTCATCACTTCTCTCTCTTATATCTCAATATATCTCAAGGTGTCAATTAACATTGAAGTGTCTAAATTTCTTTTTTCTTTTAACATGATTTGGGCAATTTTCTGTAGCACTTTAAAGGACATGTGAGAAAGGGAGTCTTCCGAGTTTGAATCCATACTCCTAAAAGTTAAACAATAAAAGATCTGAGCCCATGACTTTCGCATGCTATCAATCTCCACTTATAGGAATATCTATTACCCCTCATTTGGTATTTCTTTTACCTTCCACAAATATTCGAACTCATGACTTTGGGCTTAAGTACATGAAAGCATTTACGCGTCTCTAGTGGTGAGACACAAATATCGAACCTCTAGCTATGACTTGTTGCGACCAATTGACGATAACCTTCGTAATCGGCCTATTAGTGATTTCTCAAACATAAGTAGAGATTAGGATGTTCAGATGAATGTTTCAGTCCTCACAAATTTCATCCCTAAAATTTTGTTACACAAAGTGCTTGCCATAACTCCTTCGTGCATATAAGATCAAGAGGATACTTTATATAATCAACTTACATGTCCACTACCAAAGCCAACCCTTACCCCAACAATGCCTTATTCTTCTATATGTGGAAATGGAGAGGCCGTGGAAGAGTGAAACATCTTCTATTGAAAGTTGTTCATAGAGCTTTGATGACAAATGTAGAAAAAGAGATATGCCACATGACAAATTCTAAACTTTGTACCATTTGTGGATGTTTCGAAGAATTGCTCTTCCATACTATTGGATAGAGATGCTCTAGGGTTTGACTTCATGTTCCTAATGCCATGAGCTTTTTTTAATGACCAATTGAAACTATTGACTTTACAATAATTCGTGCCCATCCCGTACTACTATAGCCAAACCTAACTGGAATATAATTTTCTGCAGAACTTTGGAGCACATATGGAGCTCGTGATGATGGTGTATTGTCTCAAAATTTATAAAATTGGGAATTTCAAATGTTTATGTTTTTTTTCTTCAATATTCTAACATTTTTAAATATTTAAACAAGTAAATTAATATTCTATATTTTAAATATTTGAAAAGGCCCGCCTTTTTAAATAAATATGTTAACTATTTTTTTTATAAGCAAAAATTATATTAAAGGAGTGCAAGCGGGCACCCCAATCGGTATATATACAAGGGCCTCATTAAAACCTCTTTGGGCGAAAACCCCATTGAAAAAGAGTACCCCAGGAAGAATGAGACAAAAATACAGTTACACCGAGGTCATATAAACAAAAGGATTACCCCATCAATCAGAGATCTTAAGATTGGAATTACCACCTTTTATGCTTATGAACCAAATCCATGAAATAGAGACTTAATGTGGTTAACAAGCACCTGCAAACAAAAAACTTGATCTCTGAATAGAATATGATTCTGATGTAACCACAAACACCAAATAACAACCATTCAAATCAAATACTTCAGTCTACACGCCTTCTTCGATTCCAATTGCAAACTATGAGCCCGAAAATGCTCGACGCCTTCTAGATTATCTAAAATCACCATGGTCGACCAATTTTGAATAGCAGTCCAAACTAAGCTGGAACACCTGGAAGAGAAAATAGATGGGAAATCGACTCATCCTGCTCAAAACAAAAAGGCAACACGCCCCATGAGGGTCATGTTAAGTATGATAACATTAAATGATAATTATCTATATCACTATATAAAGGGAATGACCTAACATAACCGTCTTTTGGGTTTCTAACCTACTTTCCTTAATTCTCATAATTTGATTGAAATTTGAATTTATCCTTATGTAACTCAACGTTTAAATTTAAGTTTATTTATAATTTCACTAATAAATATTTAGATGATTAATTATTATCTTTTGGTAAAAAAATGATTAATTATTATCTTTTGGTAAAAAAAATGATTAATTATTATCTGATTTCATTACACACAAATTTTACATACTAGTTTTTTTTGTCCATATGAATACCTTATTTATAAAAATTTTGGTGAACAATGCAATATTTCATTAATCAAAGGCAATAGCGAGAGACAGTACACCAAGTGTAACTAATCAACTCACTAATTAGTATCGTAAAAGATTGCTGCAAACTCTAAGATATGATAATTAAAACTCATTAGTTTTTGACCTAAACAACGACTCAAACATAACCAACTATCAAAACTTCGAATAATCAAGACAAGGGCCAGCTACCAACCAACGCCCCACTACGTGGACTACCCAAATTTGGCGGTTTAGTTGGTGGGCGCTTAAAAACCTCGAAAGACTCCACCACCCAAAAGAACCATCCTTTCTGCTACCACGAATTACTGCTGCTACAAATTACTGCACAAAAAAGTGAATTTTTTATCTGAACAAGCTTTGGATAAGAGCCAACAATTATTTTTACACCATATCCTTGCTTGAAATGTCCGCAACTTAGTCTTTTGAGCAGAAGGCTCAAATTGGACAATATACACCAATATCTATGCATAGCATTAGGGCTGATCATCAAAACCGGACCCGGTCAAACCCGCTGAAATCGCAACTAAAAAATTCGCACGGGTCGGGTTCGGTCAGGTTCACGGGTACACGCAGATGCAAAAATGGTTGATACGGTTTTCCATGGGCGGGTGCGGTGGCACTCCAAACCCACCCGCACTACCCGAACCCGCCCGTCTATCTATTACTGCTGTGCTATCCAACACAACACAGCAGCCACGAATTTCTTCTATGCGACGATTTTCTTCTGTGCGACGACCACCACCACCACCACCACGTCCATGGCACCGCCACGCTGCATTGGTCCTCTTCTCTCTTCTCTCTTCTCTCTTCTTCGCGAACTGAAGTCCAAACGTGAAACACAGAAGCTTAGCCACGAATTTCTGCGTGAACAGAAGCCAGCTTTCTACTCTTCCCGCGATTTGTTTGGAGCTTTCATCTTCTTCTTCTGTGTTTTTCTCATAAGGGTATAATCAAGTTGGGTTTTTTTGTGAGGTCATATGTGAATCCGACTTCACCATCAATTCTTCATAAGTGGATTTGAAAGTTTTTTGCTTTTTGTTCAGATCTCAGTGATTTTGGTGTTGTTGCTTTTTTGTTATTGGAGCTTGCTCTTGGATCTCTTTGATGGGTTGATTGTTTAGGGAACTGAGATTGGATCTACTTCATGATCTCAGTGATGAGTTGCTGTTTTGATTGTTGGTGTGGTTGCTGTTTTGATCTAAGTGATTATTGAAGGTTTCTCTTTTGTGAATGATGTGTGAAATTGAACAAGTTGTGCTGCACCCATTCTGCTTGAATTTTGGCCCAACCCGCCCAAAGCTACCCGTCTAAAACTGAACCCGCCTAAAACTGATTGTGGAAATGGGCCTGAATAGAGCCCATTCAGTTATCAACATTTTGGACCAGTTGGCCCGAACCCGCCCAATGCTCGGCCCTACATAGCATCATCAAGAAGAGGAGTAAAAAGGTTGTGGTTCCCAAATAGGCTTGGCTTGCCTTATTTTTTAATTTAGTTTGAATATTGAAAAGGTTTAGGCCGGTAAACCAACATTTTTGTCTTGTGCTGGCTGTTTGACCTTAGGATCTTGCTTCACAAACAAATTTATTTTACTGCACTCTACACGTTTCCATTAAAATCAGGGTGAGATGGACCGGATGGGCAGACGCACATGCAATTGCAAAGTGCAAATTTGATTTCTTTTTTAATCTGGTCTTTTTTTTCTTGACAAGTAATTTGGTCTTGTTGACTGGTTTTAATAATGTATAAAAAATTGTTGATAAATAAAATACAGTCATATTTAATATTTGTTCGACAATTGTAATATTTAATATATTAATAATTTAAATTTATTTCCTTTTTATATTGTTAAAATAATGCATTTTTAATCATTCACAAGGGACTAAAAAGTAAAAACTCACCACTTTGTCTTGAACAAACAATGAATAAATTTAGGTGAAGACTCTCATACGTTTTAGGTATGATACCCAACATCTCAACATTCAATTACTCAATGACATCTCATTTTTTCAGTTTAAATATTTTGTTAAAAAAATAAATATTGAACTCATTTTATCTAGAATGTATCATACCCACCAAACTCTGAATGGGAATGATAGAATTTACCATAAATTTAACTACGAACATTGTTTACTGTTTACCATTTTTATGAATATAAAATCTTATTAAATATTTTTTCAGTTTTATTATTATAATATTTCAAAAAAGAATTATATTCCTTGATTTTTTTTCTTAAAAAAACTAGTTTTCTATAATTTTTCTTTTTTGTCAAGCACACCTGTCAACTCTTCATTAAACGCCGGCATGGGTTAATATAACTTTTAGTATCTTTGACTCATCTTTTGAAGGGAAAAAAATTCCTTCAACCTTGGATGGTCCGTTGACGATCGTGCGAGACCATATTGTCCATTCTGGCCATTTTATTTTTTTTTACTTTTTTTTCACAGCAATAAACTTAGAATACAAGATGGAATCAAATCAAAAATATTGGAGCTAGCATATAATTTTGATGCCCGAGCTAGAGTATGCGCGGCAAGATTTGCTTGTTTCCTAACAAAGCTAACCTGAAAGCTTGGATAATTAATTAAAAAAATCTTACAATTAGAGATTAACACACAAAACTCGGTATTCGGTAAATGGTCTGCCATCAAGCCATTTACAACCGGAAGACAATCCAGTTCTATAGAAACAGAAGTCATCCCCAATGCCTCCAGCCAAAGTAAGGTTTGCCAAACTCGGTATTCGGTAAAGGGTCAGCCATCAAGCCATTTTATTTTTTTTACTAAAAAATATTCATTCATTTAAATTAGTAAAATACATTAATAACAACTTAAATTCAAAATTATTAAAAACGATAAAAGATTACGAGTAAACTCACAACATCCAAGTTAATAGCGTAAAACGACAAAACGCCTACAAATATGATAAAATTAAAGTCATGAAAATATTCATGCATCGAGATCTATAACATTGACGCTCATATCATTAATTGAATCGTAGTTAATCAAAGCTGATCTGTCAATCGAGATTAAACAAACACCGCAACAAGACAGAAAACCACCATGTTATGTTATTGTTATTTTTTTAAAATAAGAAGATTATATATAAGATCAATAGTAGGGGTATTTGAACCCGATACAAGACAAAAGATAATCAAACATTACGTAAACATCCCAAGTGAATTAGACCATCAATCTATTACGCTATAACTAAAGCTTCTCCCAAGGTAACAGATAAACAACCCCAAAGAGACATACTTAATCATATTAACCATCCATACTCTACCCATCACAGTCCCTTCAAATAACACCTTATTACGCTCTAACCAAATACTCCACACCATAGCCAACCAAATAGTTCCACTACCCATGTTTCTTCTCTTATTGCTAATGAATGCATAGTTCTTTCTTGCACAAATAATCATTTTAGTCTCTGATCGTATAAGATATCGTCATTATAGTTGCTTAATGTTTCGTTAATGTTTCGAAATTGCAAACATGTTCATAAGTGTATTTTTTGTTAATAATTTTATCGACTAAGTTGATAAAAAACACAATTGAAGAACAAAATAACTAATAAAAAAGATATTTGAAGACCAAAATATCTTACTAAAAAGATACTTTGGGATTTGCAATTTAGATATAATCAAAGATTACGTACGGTAACAATTTCTCACACATTCAATAACCTATTTATTTCTTCTTTTTGAGCCAAGGTAACTCTTGCGCGCAATTACATAGACCAATCTCCTGAAGTATTGAGATAAGTATTGAGATCTAGTTAATGGATCGACCTCTCTAACCAAATATTTTTCCATACACCGACCATGGATCAAATCAAATCATTACCAAAATGATTAAGGAGCTCAAATATCTATCACGGTTCTCCATGACTTTTATTTCCTTCTTTTTGTTTGATGAAGTAGCGGCTATTAATTTGAATTTAAGAAGGATATCTCATCAACGTAGATTACAGTTGGAAAGCCGTCGGCAAAACTACCACGTGTTGCCAGCATCCTCTCCACCCTTATTTTCCCGTAACCTCTCATTTGGGCCTTTGTGGTCCCCATTCATTAATCTTTCTAGGCGACTCACTTTCAGAGTCTTGTTTATAGTATTTTTAGGTAAACTAAGTAATCAATACTTTTCTTTTTGACAATAATTAATCAATACTTTTATTTGTATTAAATGTTGTTTCATTTTTTATATTTTTTATTTTTTAATATGAGTACATTTTTCTTTTTCATGTATAAAAAAGTCAACTCTTCGAAAGGTAGTTCACATGGTTGAGTGAAAGAGAAAAAATATAGGCGTACGGGGTTCGAACCCCACTCCCCCCTCTCCTCTAAGAATTAACGCACTAATTTCTAACCACTTTGCTTATCAGAAAAAAAAACTCTTCGAAGGTAAGGTCATCTGTTAATTACATTCCTATTTGAAGGTATGGTCAAGTGTTCATTACATTCCTTCTTTGAAGGTATGACTTTATTTTCTAAGAATTAGAGGCTCATTAAGAACAATGTGGAATTGTGGATGATACTTCTTTTGGCAACCCAAGTAGCGATGGCGATGGGTACCTTCTAAGCAGGGTACTATAGTGTCCGTACCCAAGTCTGCATATGTTTGGATAGGGTATTATAGTGTCTGTCCCCGTACCCTTTAGGCACCAAGTGCCCATGGGCACGCCCATTACCCGCACTTTAACAGCAAAAATAAATAAATAACATAAAAAACATTATAATTCAATTCAAAAAACAATTACTTTTTCGTATCTACTAATTAAAATATTACATATGATAGCATTTATGAATTACAAACATCCAAAATATTAGTAGTTTGGATATACTTAAAATTGTAATAATAATAATAACTAGGCTAAAGTGCTCCCGGGATCCCTTATCTTTATTTAAAGTAACGAATTAGTCCTTTATATTTTTTTTGTCTCAAATAAGTCCTTTATCTTTCAATTTTTTGACACATAAATCCTTTTCCGTTAACAGTGCTGATTTATGTGTCAAAAAAAAGGATTTATGTGTTAAAAATTTGAAACATAAAGGACTGATTTGGGATAGAAAAGGATTTATGTGTCAAAAATTTAAAACATAAAGGACTGATTTGGGACAAAAAAAAGATAAAGGACCAAATCGTTACTTTAAATAAAGATAAGGGACCCCGGGAGCACTTTAGCCTAATAACTATATATATAATATAAACATCCAAAATGTTAATTAGTAGTTAGATTTAGTGTTTTATGAAAAAAAAAAGCATTTCAATATTTTAAAATTGTATATAGGTAAAATTGTAATATTAGTAATATATATATATATATATATATATATATATGCCGGTGCGGGCTGGGCACCGTAGTGCCCGTACCCGCGCCCATGTGTGCGGGTAATTACCCGCCCGTTACGGGTAATTTTTGCGGGTGGCCCAATGGGCATGGGCTCAACTGCCATCCCTAAACCCAAGCAAGGCCAATTTCAGTGAATTTTTTAGGCTCTGTTTGACGAAAAAGAGTGGATAGCAGATAAATTAGCTTATAGTGGATGAGCTGATAGCGGATAGCTTATAGTAGATAAGGTAGCAGATTGAATTTTAAGTGTTTGGTAAAATTAGCGGTTGAACTAGCTTATGAATATAAAATGACATAAATGGACATTTGGATTCCAGGTTTTTCTAGATCTTGTGATATAGCATTCAATATCGAAGTTGAGTTGTTGGCTATTTCTATGGGCCTATAATTATGCAAAAAAAAAAAGAAATTGGTTGTAGCCTATAATACTAGTTCTAGAACAAATTCTGTCTGTCTCTTTTTGGTCTGGCCAATATAAATTAGGCCTTTAAATCGTCTTTTCTTGGTCTCTAGGATGGATTGTCCTAGGGATCTTTCACCGTAACAAGTTAGGGGCTTCCTATTATTGCTATGATTTTAATTTCTTTTCTTGCCAAAAGTATTGGTCTAGTACCCCTTGGACTCTCTCTTCCGTTCTCTTTTTTTTTTTATCTTTTTTAATAAAATCAAGGGAAAATACTTTTTTCCTTTTTTGATGTTTTTTTTTACATCAGAAGGTTTTAACGAGACTTCATTCATTTTCGCCAAAAAAGGGCTTACAGTTAGATTCTCACAATACTCGAACGATTTTGGGAAGTATTTAGGACTACCTAATGAAGGTGGGGTGTTTCAGATGAATGTACTTTCGTGGATAAAAGATAGAGTCCTAGCAAAAATTGAGAGGCGAAAGGAGAGATCGCTTAATCAAGCTGTAAGGTTTTTATCGAAGTTACAATGCAGATACCATGGGTTTTTTGAAACACCCTAAAGACTTTGGACATCATCTTTTCTCTCAAGTTACTGACTTTGGTGGAGTTCTTTTGAGAAAAAGTAGTGGCAAAATTGACCTGACTTGACTGCAAGGAAACATATGGTTGGCTTAGGCTTAAAACGTCTTGAAGAGATGAGCCCAGTCCTTCTTGCTAAGCAAGCTTTGAGGATCTTGGAGAACCCTAATGCTCTTTTGGTGAAAATCCTACAGGGGGTTTATTTTCTTAACTCTTTTTTGAAGGTCAAGGTAAGCTGAAATAGCTCTTGGGGATGGAACAACATTCTTAAGGGAAGAACTAGGGGGTGTTAAAAAGTGAACCAACCCAATAGAAAATCGTAAATCGAACTAACCAAAACCGAAAATGGCAAAAAACCGATATTTATCATATTTATTCATTTTTTTAGTCAACCTCATGGTTCGGTTCGGCCCACAGTTTTTGTTCCACCAACCAAACTGCAAGTAAAACTATGACTTACAACCTTCCTTGACTGGCTTTCTATTTGGGCTTCAACTTACAACCCAACTCTCACTCACTTACTAGCCCAAATCCAACTTCGCTATTTTCTTGACTGTCTCACTCTTCTCACTCTAGAATTAGAAATCCTTCAATGGGGCACAATTAATTGGTTTTAGTTTATCTGTTTGTGTAATGAGTCGTTGTAGGACTAATTTAATTCAGATATTGTAATTATGTGAACTCACGAGCCTCATGACCCCATTGGTGGTAATCATGTGAATTCACGGGCCTTATGGTCCTTAGGTGGTTCTAATAAAATTTATTTTCCTTAGATAAAAAAGTAGTAACATTTTTTTTATCAAACAAGCAGCATAAAAAAGAGAGAAAAAGATGACAGAAAAATAATAGGGAGCCGCTAACCGAGCCCTCTAAAACAATCCAACTTGGAAACTAAAATAAAAATGCTAACTAACAATAGTTAGATAAAAGGGAAAGAGACAAAAATGCCATTGAACGGGAATTATAGCCAACAATTGTCTGGCCAAATTCTGATTTCCTGAAAAATCTAGCTAACAATAGGCAAATCAAAAAGAGACCAAGACAGAATTTGTCTTTGAACGGGTATTATAGACTACAATTTCCTGAACCAATTTCTTTTTTTGTTGAGATTTCTTCTTTTGGGTATTGGATTTAGAATTAAATTAGTTAGTTTTAACTCTATTTTAAAATATGTTTTGTTTCGCAAAAACCCAAACCAAATCAAACCGCATTGATTTGGTTTGGATTTTTTTTTTAAGAAGTCAACCAAACCAAACCAAACCGCGTGTATTTTTACCTTGCGGCTCGAATAATTTTTAGGCTCAAAACCGAATCAAACCGCATCGCGAATACCCCTAGATAGAACCATCACTTCAAAAGGAAGGGATGGTTGTGAAGAATTGAGAAAATATTAAAATCAAAGAGAACGCTTGACTAGTAGTAAATGAGAAAACCAGCCTTTCATTTGTTAGTGATCTTATCAACCCAAACTGCTTTAAATTGGGATACCAAAAATTAAGAGAAAACCTAACCCCACCCTCGACCATTGCATCCTTCCTAACACCTTTGATTTATAGACTCAAGCCGAGGATAAGTTATGGTGGCCAGATGCCCTTTCTAGGAAGTACAATGTTAAAACAAGCTAAATTGTTGCTTATAATAATTAATAACTCTGCTTCTCCCCCTGATTGCCAATGGAATTGTATGTGACATTGTATTGGCTTTGAAAACTGTATTGAAGGTTTATGAATTTGGAAAAGCTCTAATGGTAGATTGGAATGACAGAAAAAAATTGATGTCATACAAATTATGGTGATGCCTAAGTAGCATTTGAAAAAAATGTGGGTAATTTGCTCAATCTTACTTGCAGAAGCAGACCTAAGGCTAAATGAGAGGGTCAGTTGAACCCCCTATTATTTTTTTTCCATTTACCCCTTATATAAAAATATTTTGACCATTGAAATTATAATTTTGCACTAAGACTCCTAATTTTGCACCACCTCACATAAACTCATAACTCATAAATATCATTTCTTTCTCGTGACAATTATGAGTTGTATAACTTATTTATTTAAATATATTAAAATTGTTTTTAATTATACTTTTAGCGATGCGTGCTTTTAAAAAATTTGACCCCCTGATATTAGGTCCTAGATCCGCCTTGTATTTCTCAAAATTTGACACACGCTTCTCACTAAATTAATATCAACGTGATCTAAACGTATAAATATACAAGTCAATCATGTAGCTCGGTAGAATCAAAATAGACAATTTTTAGATTTATAAACCAGAAAATTGTGGTAGAAATCCTCCCAATTTCCTAAACAAAGTACTATTGCTACTAAGAGATTCAGATATAGATCAAAATATTAATGTAGTAGTGCTGTCAATAGTTCATACAAAAGACAAATATTTGACAAAGCAAGATTAAAATAGCAAGATAACCCCATGATAAGGAAAACATATATAGTTCAAGCACAAAATAACCACGTAAGTCTACATAGTGGATCACAAAGCCATAAAATAACCCAAAAAAACATATTTCAGTTCTCAACTTTAGTGACATTAACTTCGTTGTATTATAGGTTAAAGTTAAAAAATTCAAACTTAAGTTTATCACCAGCTTTGAATATATTGTCCTTTTGCAAAACTATTTCAACCCATTTCAATTTTTTTGGTCTTCTTTGGATTATCTTTAATCAATAAGCTGCAACTTTTCTTGCCTCTAGAAAGTCTGCGGAGTGCCGAGCAGTAGTACCATAACCCAAATCCCTTACAATTGAATTAAATAAAGAAGAAATTAATTAAGTTAATGTTTTTTTTAAGATAAAAGAGCATTTCGGTATATAAAAAAAAAGACCATACATTTTTATTGAAAAAAAAAAACCACTAAAATTATGACTTAATTAGCCTTTTGTAACACCCCGGTATTTCTAACATGTAGAGAGACCGAAGATGCACAGTTGCGGAAGTTCAGAGGACACAGTTCCTGTTTAAGTTTTGGACATACAAACTTTTTCCGAAATAAAGACATAATCGGAATTAACATTACTTCATAAAATAGAAGTACATCGGTTTCATACCGAACGAAATACAATATCCAAGTCCAAAACTAGACAGAACATAAAGCGGTTCGCAAAACTCATAACCAATACAAGTTATACAACCAAAAGAACAACAAGAGGACAAAGGATAAATATGACTAAGTCTTCAGCACCTTCGAGAGTATATCAACTACTCGTGCACAATAGTCTTCCTTTTTCCCTGCTTATCTGAAAAACAACAAATATGGATTGAGTGAGATAATATTATCTCAGTGAGTCCTACCGTGCCCCCTCACTGACACTCGGTTCAATTTATGAAACCGTTACAACAAAAGCTGACATAACAATGTCTTATTTATTAATCGAAATGCCGACCGTGCAACGACCACTAATCCCGGCAGTTCGTGTACTTGCTTAGCATAAACCGGCCGTGCAACGACCACTAATCCCAGTTTACAACATTAATTAGGAAGAAATGTCCAGTTATAAATCGAAACGCCGACCGTGCAACAACCACTCATCCCGGCGAATCGTGAATTACTTAGCACAAACCGGCCGCACAACGCCTGCTAATCCCGGTAACCCGTGAGTTGACCACGCCAAAACACATTCAGGGCCTAGGGTGAGGGCTCATGACTTCCCTTCCTAGTATGCTACTTGTCGGGTCGTCACCCAACGCGATACATATGACAATACGCATCAAATTCTCGAGAGTTAGATAATTTATGTCTTTTCGATCACCAAAGGATCTATCACATAATAATCGGATAAACAATATCCATGTCGATCTATAATCCATTTTTGAGGAATTCATAAGTTAGACCTCCGGCATTATAATCATTTTCAATTGTCATATAGAAATATATATATATTCTGTCAGTCCATCAGTCGGTGTACCCACACGCGTACTAGGGTTTCGGTTTTTCAATCAAATATGCTTTTGAAGTTCCCTTTTCAAAATCATGAGTTGAATAAGTTCAAAATACGGTTTTCAATGAGGCAATCCCTTTTTAAATGATTGAGAAAGAGATTAGAAAAGGTTCGAGATCAAACAGAACGGCGAAATGAGAAAACGGGAACTGGCATCAGAACCTCACGCACGACCCGTGCCCAGGGGCGCACAACCCGTGCGTGGTGCACTACATAGAACCCTTCTATCAGAAAGAAACGCACGATCCGTGCCCAGAGGCGCACGACCCGTGCGTCTCGTTTCTTTGCCAACAAGACCCACCAGATTGGGACGCACGATCCGTGCCCAGGGGCGCACGGTCCGTGTGTCCTGTGTCTGTTACCATTTTCCCAGTTTTCCTCATTTTCGTTTTCCGTTTTCGCCCAATTCGATTTCTAATTTCGATCACCTGAAACTCAGAAAATTCCCAGAACATATTTCCAGTATATAATCACAATTAAAATCATCTTCGAAATCATCTATAATTTCACAAATTCTGGAAATTCGTTTAATTCATTTTAAAGTGGATTCGATCCTTTAATCGTTCAAAATTGGGATTTTGACACAGCACCGAAACATAATTATTCAAAGTCACAAAACGTCCCTAACCGTGAGTAGAACTCACCCGTTGACGATTTCGCTAGGAGCTTCCACCGAGACACGGGATGACCGAAAGGCACATGCACGAACGAGAATCGAAAGGCACCAACTAGAGCGAAACGACTGCCTCTTCTACTGAATCACTGAAGCAGAAACTCAACCTCGTGTGAATGTTCCTCAAATTCGAAATGTAGGCTTCATACTTCCTCCCCAATAGCTTGTACTGAACATGCAAGCAGACAACAACTTAGAACTCCACCATTTTCAATGCTTTGAGCTTCACATATTGAAAATGGGATTGAGAGGATGAGTGACAATCAAGCTCTGAAAGTGGTACCATTGGAAAGGAAAACAAAAATGGAGTGGAGAGGAGGTTAGAACACTTACATGCAAGTGAATTTTGGTGATTCCCCCTTCACCTCTTCTTCTCCCCCTTCGCGCCCCTCTTCCCCCTTCTCCCTTCTGTTTTCCGTTTTTCTCTAAAATTCTGAGTTTAGTGAAATGGATAGGTGTGAGAGGGAGTGGCTGAATATAAAAGGGTGAGAAATGACAGAATTGCCCTTCAGCTTAAATTCCTTCATTTAACACTAGATCTAGCCCCAATTCGATGGAGACATAATTACTTGACAATTTCCTCGATTATTCCTCGTCAAGACGCGACTAATTATTCCTAACAAATAATTAAATCGGTACTAGGCTTCATAGCTCGAGTCTTTAAAATCTAGGGATGTTACACCTTTTCTATCATAAGATAAGATAAGATAAATCTCGCATGCACTGCACTCCATGTGCTAGCCCTAATCATTACAGAGTATATAATAGATAACGTAGTGCAATCAACATAACCTAATTTCAATTGGTAACGTTTTTGGGTTTGCTATCTTACCATTACCATTGTGTTATCAGCTGTCTCGCGCACAAAACTTCAAAAACAAAATAAATAAATAAAACAATAAGAAAATTTGTTTAAAACAATCAGTTATGAAGGCTGTAACTTTGACCAAAGAAAGCCCTAATGAGTTTTTCAAATTTCGTATTAGGCACGTAGAAGCCTAGCCAATTAGTTTGTACTAATAAAAAAAAACATGTAGCAAAAAACAAGAAGAGATTTTGTTTGACAGTAAACAAATTAAGGTAGAGAAAAAGAAGAGAACCACATTAGATTTTATTTGACTAATTTTCATTGAAACATCCATCATAATAATATATTCAAAAATATATTTATTAATTAGTCATATATATTTTCTTACGGGGCTCCATCAAAGTTGGTAGAGGTTTGTTGAACTATATATATATATATATATATATATATATATATATATATATATATATATATAGTCCACATCTAGGCTAGCATGATCTACGGCAGCTAGCTACTTCTTCATTATTTAGCCACCTCACTTCACTTCAGCATTTCAAGAAAAATAGCTATTATTAATCTAGAGTTTAGTTGAAATTGATCAAATTATTTATTGCAAGAGGAGAGTGGAAATTTAAGTGAGGGCAACTGGCAACTGCCCCCACATTGATCAATTCAATGTATACGTGAACCACAAAAACAACCTTAAGATTTATTACAAAGCTTTTATTGCAAAATTGAAAGAACATAGTTAGTTTCGCGTAAATTGTAATGTTATCTTTTCATATTATCTTTACAAAGATAATATTGCAAAGATTACATTACAAAAGAAAGGCAAAATTATTGTCACTTTAATCTCACGTTTATGTGGGTTGTTGTTGGCTTTGTGAATTCTTTACATGTGATGCAACGGATTTTACCTATGGGCTATGGCACATATGCGTTTCTCCTTATAAATGATCATGTAATTTGAGTCGAGATTAACATTTTAAAGCATGTGAAACTAATGTGGTTAATTTTACCCATGCCAACATTAACGCACGAGATTCTAATCCTGCTAGGAGCAATTTTTTATTTTATTTTTTTGCTTGCAAAAAAAAATGAAGCGCTCCAATGGGGATTCGAACCGCAGGGATGTCAAAATGGGCTTGGCCCGCCGGCCCGGCCCGTTGGCCCACCCAAAAAAAGCGAGCAGGGCTAAGGTATTGATGCCCGCCAGCCCGCATTGCCCGGCCCGCTTGCCCGCCCGCCCGCCCGCGGGCTAAACACTGTGGTGGGCCAAACCGCCCGTTAGCATTTTTTTAAAATTCAGTGTAAATTGACGGGCCAGCCCACCAGCCTGCTAGCCCGCCAGCCCGCCACTTCACGGGCAGCGCATGAATTTTGCGCCCGCGTTCTGTTAACGGGTCGGGCCGGGCCGCACGATTTTTCGCGGGCATAACGCTTAACGGGCCGGGCCGGACCGCCCGTTTTGACATCCCTACTTGCAAGCCATAAAAACAACACCTACCACTTGGCCGCAAACTAACTTTAGTTGTTGGTGTTCATTTATATATACTAGCGCCTTGACCCGTGCGTTGCACGGGGTAAAAGCTTTAGTAAATACAAAATTGGGGAAGTAGGAAAATTTATTGACTAATTTGCAATATGAAAAAAACCTTGTTTAAATTTAAAAAAAAAAGACAATTGCGAGCTAAATTAAAGTGTACATACATATATAATCCAAGAAAATTGTTCCATACACATAATCTGTTGTGTTTTATTAAAAACAAAGATATTTCAAATGTGGGAAGTCCCACATTGCTTGGCTTTGGACTCACCAAAGTATTTATATATTAAAGCTTAATGAGAGCTTGTAAACAAGCAAGTAGAAGGGACTTCTTCGCGCGCACAAGCAGGGACCAACATGGTTTGGTTCAGCGTAGATCTTCCGATTCCCCATTCCCCATTCCCCATGCGCGCACGATTAGCCTTGCGCTTTTCATAATCATTTTGGTCTTATACAAACCTATCCGGATATACCCATTTTAAGCTGTTTTGATCAAACCATTTTATTAATCTCATCATACCGTTTATTCTATGGTAAGCCTATAAAAACGCTATCGAGTAGCACTTAAGACATATCCGAAAAATCACTTCCTCTCTTCGAAATAAACACACCTGGGTTCCTCTCTTAGAAAGTTAAATGACATAAGATGCATAATTCAAAGATAGCAAAACATAACTTCAACATCATCTTTCACCTAATTATCTAAATTAATGAAAATATGATGAGAAACGGACTTCGTATATTTGTACATTCTAAATTTTTTCCTAAATCCTAAGACACTCCAAAACACACTGTTTAGCGTCACGCTTTACCTATTTTGTTACAAAATTCATTTTTTTTCAAACAAAATTGGTTATCAAGAAACAAACTTCGCATATTTGAACAATTAATTTTTTTTTTCGGAACCTAAAGTACCCTAAAACACAATGCCTAGCGTCACACTTTACGTAATTTGTTATGAAATTAATTTTGTTTCCACTAATCTGGTTACGGAGGAACAAATTTCGCCTATTTGAACAATTAATTTTTTTACTGGACAGTAAAGTACCTCTAAATTATAAAAAAAATGAAGAAAAAAAAGAGGGAAGAAAAAGGGAAGAAAATAGAAGGGAATGAGAGAGTTTTGGGGAAGGGGGAAAAGGGAGGGAAGGAGGGAGAATTTGGAGCTAAAAGAGGGGGCCCACTTGGAGACTACCATAGAATTTAAATATAAAGATAAAGATAAATATATATATATATATACTATTTTTTTTTTAAATTGAGGGATACCATGGCTATCTTATGCTACTAAGAAGATCCGCTACTAAAACTAATGTTACACAAAAAAAATAGAGCCAAATTGGAACTAATAATTAAGTTAAAAGACAGTAAATTTGCCTACAAGTAAACTTCCCATAAAATGCACAAAATCACTGATCACTATTTTATACCAAATCATTAAATACATCATCCAATATACAGTAAAAAAGGGAGGGCAGGAGGGAAGATGGGGAATTACTTTTACACAAACGAAATGATTCAAGAGAAAATTGTACGTGCTTCCCAGTTGCTAACCAGGGGGCAATTATGACAGAATTTGGGTGCGAAATTGTGAGTAAGTCGGAGTACTAATCAATAATTTAGTAATTGTTACTAAATGAGCACAATAGTTATTTTCCTATAAATGAAAAATTTCGGTGACCACACCAACACTGAAATGTGGTTAGTATGTACTAACCAGTGTTTTCATTTACCCGCTCACTCACCACACAAACACTAAATTGTGGTTAGTATGTACTAACCATTGGATTGTTGTATAATGGTCACCGAAAAATTTAGTAATTGTTACTAAGGAATTCATTAGTATCATATAAGTCGTTGCCCGAAACAGTTATATCAAAATTTCAAAAAATGAACTATTTATTGTAACTGTTGTGAGTTATTTATAGTCTCATACAACAACTCAATAACATATGCTACTAACACTGCTATTAGCACAACAAATATGCTAAAGCTCTACTAACACCTAATGACACAATCATAAATCCAATTTCTCTATATGTTTACATCTACCATTTTTCACCGGAAATTTTGCAAGTTTAATTGTCGATTTGTTGTCAACAAATAGCTCCACTGCACCTTCTTTCTTCATCTTCAATTTCAGCATCAAGGTATCAAGCCACACAGCTTGACAAGCCCCCATTGAAGCAAGATATATTTTGCCTCACATGATGATAATGCAACCACAGATTCTTCCTCGCAACCACAGTGATTTTTCTATAGTTTTTATCACCACACGTGTGAGCATCTATGTAACCATACAATCCTTTCAAAGTGCCATTGCACTTATTAGAAAAATACCATAGCTGGTTGCTCCCCTTACATATCTCAAGATCCTCTTAGCTTCCATGAGATGAGGTACTCTAAGCCTGCCCATAAATCTGCTGATAACACCAACATAGAATAAGTTATCAACATAGAGCCATACAATCACTATATCTCCACCCCCTAACTTCACATACACTCCGTGTTCTGAGATGCATTTTGCAAACCTCATATTGATCAATGACATGTCTATTTTCTTATTCAAAGTTCGTGGAACTCTTCATAGCTTCCTCAAAAGTCACTAGTTTTGTTTTAGCAAGTAGTGCGAAATTCACTATATCACCTTCTGCACTGGTACGTATCACTAATTGATCTTCTTGGCATCTTAACTCTGCCATCTTCATTCTCATTCTCTTGCATTGATTCTGTTTTACCAGTAGGTAATCCAACTTGATTCTGTTCAGTGCTATTTGATGTATCACTCCAATTCCATGCCCCGTGTTCATCAAACGCTACATCCCTACCGTGTTGTTCAATGGATTTAACAATTTGTACCCACCAGCCGAGTGATATCCCAACAGGATCATTACCTCACCTTTATCATCAAGTGTTGTTCTCAATTGGTCAGACACATGTTTGTAACACACAAAGCCAAACACTCTAAAGTGAGATACGCTTGGCTTAGTACCAGTCCAAGCCTCTTTAGGAGTCATGTTCTTCAATTTCTTAGTAGGCATATTATTGCTCTTTAACATACTTCTTATCATGTTCAACAATGTTCTATTCTTTCTTTCAACTGTACCATTTATGCTGAGGTGTGTATGGTGGTGTAATTTCATGAACAATCCCTTCACTTTCACAAAAATCATTGAATTCAACATACACATGTTCCCCACCACCATCAGTTCTTTAAACTTCAATATTTTGTCCACATTGCTTTTCTACTAGGACTTTGAATTTCTTGAATACTCCTAACATATCACTCTTCCTCCTAAACGAAGTAAATCCAAAATTTCCTAGTTATTTCATCTATAAATGTAACAAAATACTTGTTACCTCCAGGTGTTTCATGCTGACTCGGCCCACATACATCAAAATAATAACTAACTCAAACCAATTATTAATTTGATTAACAAAAACCTATAAATTGCAAACGAAAATCAATGGAGAGAGACAGAAGAATTACCAAAATCAGTGTTTAGTAGTGCTTAACATTAGTAGCACTAGTAGAAGGAAGAGCAAAACTTGGAAGGTTGGTTCCCAAATTCTCTCTCACTCTCTCTGATCTCTTCTATATCTTCTCTTTCTTTCTTTTTTCTCATCCTCTCTCTCTTCTTAAAAGTATCAACTACTCCCTACGGTCTCTTTTATAAGCAAAAATTGGTCAACGGAGATTGATGTGTTTGATCTAAATTTTGGACCAAATACACCAATCTTCGTTGATCAATTTTTACTTATAAAAGAGATCAGAGGGAGTATCCCATACTAAATGCTTCCTAAAAGTTTTTTTGGTAGCACGGTGCTTCGTAAAAGTGCCAAGGTTTTTAAAAAGTCGCATACTAATAAGCATTAGCAAATAATGATTTTATATAATCACGTTTTATATAAAAATATATAATGATTTTGATTTTATAACAGTGGATTTCTAACTTTTTCTACTTTCTGTAGTTCTCTTGAAGGCACTATCTTTTTCCGCTCACCCTGTGATGTTGGTGGCACTGCGCCAGATGTTGAGAAAAAGTGCGCCCTATTGGGCAGCGCTCTTGATGTAAGCGTTGTATTTGCTTAAAACGCGCAGGGAATGGGCAGCGCTCCTGCTGTCAGCGCTGCTTTTTGTTAAAAGGCGCTAGGGCAATGGGCAGCATTTTTTAGGAAACGCTGCCTTTGGGTGGGGCGATGGGCAGCGCTTTTTAGGAAGCGCTGCGTTTGGGTAACGCGCTGTTGGCGATGGGCAGCGCTTTAAAGGCAAACGCTGCGTATGGTTGGGGCGATGGGCAGCGCTTTTTAGGAAGCGCTGCGTATGGGTGAATGCGTTGTTGGCAATGGGCGGCGCTTTAAAGGCAAACATTGCCTATTACTAATATTTTATTTGACATTCCCCCGTGTTCAGCTTCTCCAACGTCTCTCTCTCACAGTTCACCTCCCACTCTCTCCCTCGCGAAGAACAAACCCAGTAACCTCACACTTTCTCCATCACGAAGAACAAGCCAACAACTTCACACTCTCTCCCTCGCTTCGTTCACTCTTTTGTTTCCTGAAAACCATCGTTCCAGAAAACCCTCAACTCCTCATTTTCGCGATTTGGTTTCGTTCACTCTCGCCGTGAGCTCCTGTGCTCCCCTTGATGTTGTGAGCTCGTCATTGTTTCCTCACCGCGTACAGAGGTTAGTATCCCTCCACGCCCGTTTCCTCACGTCATTGCATGCTGTTCTAGTTATTTTAATGGCATTGGAACCTTAGGTTAGATGATTCTATGTGAAGTTGATGCTTGATGATTGGTTGTTTGAAAGGGTGAAGTGCTTCTAAACTTGAGGTGAAATGTAGGTGAAGTGTTTGTTGAAATTACCAAATGAAATGCTTGTTATTTGAATGTTGTTCTAGGTTAAGGGATTCCTGTGTTGTATTTCTAAACTTGAGAAATTGAGGATTGATGTTGAATTTGGGGCTGATTTGTTGTTTATTTTACTCCATGAAACTAGTAATTCTATACATGACTTGGAGCTTGTAAATAAATGATTTGGTTTTGGAATTGATAATCTTCTTAAATTGTATATGTTTGGTGAATGAAACTAGCAAAGTAAAATCAAATACCTAAATCGAATATGCGAATTGTTTGTTAGGTTTTGCGAGTTTATTTTGCCGGAGCTTCGCCTTTGTTGTTCGAGTTCATCCTGGTTCGAGAGTTCGTTCTAGTTCGTGGTTCTCGTTCGTTCAAGTTCATTGTTGCTTCCACTTGTTCAGGTACTTTTGTTGTTTTCTTGTATTTATTATATGAAGAATGACAATATGGAAGACATCAAAGTCTTTGATTTCTATAGTTGAAAATAGTTGAATGTCTTAGCTTCAAAAAAATTGTACGTTGTGTGTTTTTCACCTATAATAGGTTTTAAGTTCTCTTATCAAGATTTTATTATAAATATTGGGAAATTATGGATAGAAAGTGGATGTCTGCTAATCGCCTGTCCAAGGAATATGTTGCTGGAGTGGATTGTTTTGTGAACTATGCTGTTGAACGTTTAGGGACTTCTAGTAATATCAAATGTCCTTGTTTAAGTTGTTGTTATGTAAAATCAGTTAATGCAGAGGAGTTGGCAGGACATTTAAAGGGTTACAGAATTGATCAAAGTTACACTTGTTGGACAATGCATGGTGAGGAAAGAGGTGAATCTTTAAATATGGGTAATAGTACTGAGAGATGATCTTAATGTCTGTCCTCAAATGTTTGAGAAGTTGATAATGGATGCGGAGACACCGTTGTATTCGGGTTGTACTGAATTCACAAAATTATTGGCTGTGATAAAGTTGTATAACTTGAAAACTTACCACGGATGGACGGATAAGAGCTTTACGGAAATACTCGCACTATTGAAAGAAATGTTGCCGAAGGATAATGTGCTCCCTTCTCAGACGTATGATGCGAAACAAATGTTAGGGTCCATTGGCTTGAACTATGAGAAGATACACGCTTGTCCCAATGATTGCATTTTATTTCGGAATGAACATGCATTGTTAAAGTCGTGCCCTAAATGTAATGCATCGCGGTATAAAAAGAAAGAATCTGCTCCAGAAAAGGTGTTGTGGTATTTTCCCATAATTCCTCGATTTAGGCGCATGTACCATAGTTCAGAAGATGCAAAACACTTGACATGGCAAGAGGATGAAAGGATTAAAGATGGCATGCTACGACACCTGGCGGATTCTTCGTAATGGAAAAAAAATTGATATTGATTATCCTGATTTCGGGTTGGATCCAAGAAACCTACGACTTGCATTGTCTGCTGATGGATTTAACCCGCACGGTATTCAGAATAGCTCCCACAGTACATGGCCCGTGATTTTGGCGATCTATAACTTACCTCCATGGCTTTGCATGAAACGCAAATATATGATGTTGTCTTTGTTAATTTCCGGGCCCAAGCAACCAGAAAATGATATTGATGTATACTTGGCTCCTTTAATTGAAGACTTGAAGCTAATGTGAGAGACTGGAGTAGAGGTGTATGATGGGTTCAGAGAAGAAAGTTTCACCTTGAGGGCTATGATTTTTGGCACAATTAATGACTTTCCAGCATACGACAATCTATCTGGGTACAGTAACAAAGGTCAGTGTGCATGCCCTATATGTGAAGATAACACTGATTGGATGTGGTTGGAACATCGTAAGAAGAATATCTACCCTGGTCATCGTAGATTTTTGCCATCTACTCATCAGTATCGACTGTTGAAAACGGCATTCAATGGGAATACCAAAACCCGTAAAGCTCCCATGGCGGCATGCCTTTGACGGGTGAACAACTATTTGAAAAGGTGAAAAGATTGAACATTAAATTTGGGAAGCCTTTTGCAGGAGAGCTTGCCAAACAGAGGTGGAAGAAAAAATCGATTTACTTTGAGTTGCCATACTGGAAGTCATTATATGTAAGGCACTTCATTGATGTGATGCATGTTGAAAAAAATGTCTTTGAAAGTGTCATTGGTACCTTACTCAATATGCCAGGAAAGACTAAAGATACCATCAACTCAAGGTTGGACTTGCTTAGTATGGGGTTGAGACCAGAATTGGGTCCGATAAAGAAGGGTACACGTACATATCTACCTCCGGCAGCTCATACTCTATCTAAAAAGGAGAAGACCGTGTTTTGTAAGTTTCTTCATGGAGTTAAAGTTCCAGAGGGGTACTCTTCAAATGTTACGAACCTTGTATCGATGAAAGACCTCAAGTTAAAGTCTTTAAAGTCTCATGATTGTCATGTTCTAATGGAGAATTTGCTACCCATTGGTATGCGATCCATTTTGCCTAACAAAGTGCGCAAGACCCTAACCAAACTTTTGTTTCTTCTTTAAGGCGGTTTGTAGTAGAGCGATTAACCCTGGAAAGTTGCCATCATTGCAAAGAGAAATTACTGTCACTTTGTGTGAGCTTGAGATGTATTTGCCACCTTCGTTTTTTGACATAATGATTCATCTAATAGTTCATCTGATTAGAGAGACACAATTGTGTGGCCCATGTTACATGAGATGGATGTTTTCGTTTGAGCGTTACATGAAGATATTAAAAGGATATGTGAAAAACCGATCACGACCCGAGGGTTATATTGTTGAGCGCTACAAAGTTGAAGAAGCTATTGAGTTCTGCACCGACTATTGTAGATATCTTGTATTGCAGGCTAAGTTTTGATGATGAAGTGGTTAAGAGGTTTTGATGATGCGAAAGTCAAAAGCTAAAGTTGATAATAGTAAAAAGGCCAAAGCCAAAGGTTATGAAAGTGACAAAGCATCAAAGTTACAATCCAAGACAATCAAGCCCAAGAATTGAAGATTCAAGTTTAAGGGTAGTCCTTAAATATAAGGGTAGTCCTTAGGGTTTGGGTGTGTCTTGGGAAAAAGTGTAAGCTCTTCCGAAGGTCAGCTCGTCTCTCAAAGTCTCACACACTCACACAAGTTTTCGAAATGCATGCATGCACACGTAAACACAAGAAGCATTTTTGAAAAGCATAAAATCGATTTTCTCTATTTTATTCTATATATAAAAATCGATTTTCAGGTCAATACAAAAGCTAAAGAATTGATTCATACTAGTTTCACTAAGTATGCAAATCGATTCCTAAGTATTTCTAAAAAGCAAGAATCGATTCATACTATTTTATACTAAGCATAAAAATCGATTCTCAAGTGTCTTTAAAAGGAAAGAATCGATTCATATTATTTTTACCAAAGTGCATAATCGATTCACAAGTATTTTTCAAAAAGGAAAGAATCGATTCACACTATTTTTCACTTAGCAAAAGAATCGATTCCTACATGTCTCAGGAAAGCCAAGAATCGATTCATACAAATTACATTGAGTATAAGAATCGATTCCTAGCCCTCCTGGATCTCAAGAATCGATTGCCACCTCTTTTCAAAGCAAGTCAAAATCGATTTTTAATTAAAAGAAGAATCGATTCCTAAATCCAATGTTTTCAACAAAGAATCGATTCCTACATTATTTTAACGTAAACTTCTTTTTCTCATAGCCTATAAATAGGCACTTCATAGTCTTCATTTTGTACAACCCAAGTTTACGATCTATCACATCTTGGAAAAACTCTTTACATTTTATTCTTTGCTCTTCTCGCACCGCTGGTCCGTCAGAGTTGATCTTTCGCTAAGAGTTAGTTGGGGTTGCGTTCTTCAAGTTGTATTATCTGCCTACTCTAGAGGTATTTCTGTCTTTACATTTGTTATTGTTTAATTGTTGTGATTTGCACTAGGGAGTGGGGTATCTCTCTAGGGTAGCTGTTTGTACTAGGAAGTGGGGTATCTTTCTGGGGCAACTGATTGTAACAGGGGTGGGGTATCTCTTGTTATTGTTATATTAGATTTGAGGGCTCTCCATAGGTGGGGTATCCTAGGAGGAGAGTGCCTGAGTCTGTAAAGGTTTTCCAAGGCACCTGTAAGCCTTGTTGTTTTGGTTAGTGGAAAATCTCACAAGGGTGTGAGGACTGGACGTAGGTCACTAGGAGGTGACCGAACCAGGATAAATCTCTGCGTGTTTTACTGCTTTCCTGCTTTACTGTTATACCGCTTTACTGCTTTATATTCTAATTCCTTCGCTTCCACTTAACCTGCGCGAAAATTGATCTAAGTCATTGAAAAGGGGAAAAACGTTTTTGAAAGATCTGAAAAGTTTTAAATCTCAATTCACCTCCCCTCTTGAGACTGAAGCCACTTGGTAACAAGTGGTATCAGAGCTAGACTCTTGTATAAAGGGCCTAGCAGCTTCAAGAGAAATGGCTTCAGGTTGGTCTACGCAAGAGGGTGCATCTCTTTTCCGTCCTCTGGGATTCAACGGAGAAGACTATGCATATTGGAAAGAAAGAATGAGAATTTTTATTGAAGGGGTAGACTTAGATGTTTGGGATGCTGTGGAAAAAGGGCCTTTCGTCCCCACACACATAGCAGATGGTATTCTTACAATAAAAGGTAGAAATGAATGGTCTGATGATGAGAAAAGAAAAGTGCAACTTAATTTACGTGCTAAAAATATTATTACTTCTGCTTTGAGTGCTGATGAATTTTTTCGAGTTTCAAACTGCAAAACTGCCCAAGAAATGTGGGATAATCTTCAACTTACTGATGAGGGTACAAGTGAAGTGAAAAGGGCAAGAACAAATACTCTTACCAGAGAATACGAATTGTTCAGAATGAATACAGGTGAAACAATATCAGAGATGCAGAAAAGGTTCACTCATATAGTGAACAAATTGGGTTCATTAGGAAAATCATTTCCTCCCGAAGACTTGATCAACAAAGTGCTAAGATACCTAAACAGAGAATGGCAACCAAAGGTGACTGCAATAACTGAGTCAAGAAACATGACTACCATGACTCTCGCCACCCTGTTTGGGAAACTACTAGAGCACGAGTTAGAGCTCACTCGTCTAGCAGAGCATGAAGGAAAAGACAAGAAGAACAAAAACTTAGCTCTCAAAGCTTCCAGTTCAAGCTCATCCGACGATAGTGATGATTCGGAAGATGAAGATGAAGACGAGGAGAAAATGGAACTAATGGTTAGTAAATTCAAAAAGTTCATGAGAAGGGAAAAATCTCTCAAAAAGAACTCTCCAATCAAAAGAGGCTCAAGCAAAGAAAACTTCTCAAGTCCACCAACTTGCTACAAATGTGGTAAATTCGGACACCTGACGATGAAGTGCCCGAACTTAGAAAGAAAATTGTCAAAGTTCAAGAAAAAGGGGTCCAAAGGAAACAATGGTAGAAAAGCCTACATAGCTTGGGAAGACAGTGACATGAACTCATCAGATAATTCAGAAAATGAAAAAGCTCAAGTTGCTCTCATGGCTGACCACGACAGTGAAAACGAAACTAAGGTATATTCTAACTCTGAATCTTTACAAGATGCCTATGATGAATTATATGAAGCTTTTACTGAATTACACGATAAATCTTCAAAATTGGCTAAAGCTCTAAGCAAATCCAAGAAAGTTATCACTCATCTTGAAAATGATATGATTGCTTTAACTAAAGAAAAATTAGAACTTAGAAAAGAAAATGATGATCTTGTCTATTTCAAGGAAAATTATGCATGTGATAAGTGTATAGAACATGAAAAGAAAATCAATGAGCTTGAATGTACAATAGGCAAAATGTCCAGATTACAACATGTACTGTAACACCCCTTTTCTAATAACCTTACTATTTAATAAAATCAGAGTTTTTTTTTTTTTTTTAAAAACAATTTAAGCGAGTGCTACACTTACTCCATTAAAAATCAAAAACTTCAACTTTCATAGTTCAATTAAAACCACATGATACATAGCACCATAACAAGAAAAACCGTTTAGTTCACATCAACTAAATACAGTCACTACCAGCAGCGGAATAATAATTAAGTTCGAAACAAAATCAATACATCACCAAAAATGGTCTAACAGTATAAAGACAATAACACTTAAGCATAAGACGCCCCCCGGTGCTACGTATCAGAGCATGACACTTCCTACCAAACGAAGGTGTAAAGGTAACCTTCACTCGTTATTACCTGCACGTTGCCGACATAAGAAGCAACATAAAAGCAGTAGGGTGAGTCTCTTTTCATAATTAATAACATATGGAATTAAGCACTGCATAGGAAAAGGTAACCAGACAAACCGATTCACAACAAAGGCAATAACCACATCACAATTACAATCACCAGTCAACAATGAAAAAGGTATGGTTATGCAATGAAATGCAACCCAAACTCCACGGGCACATGCATGTCGGATCCGTCACCAAATACAAATAGGCCGTAGCCTCTGCTCACCAAATAAAACTAGGCCGAAGCCTCTGCTCACCAATAATGCACATGTTTCATGAGATGCTATGGAAATGCATCACAACACACCACAATTCAATCAATTCACCATTTAATTCAGCTCACCATTTTATTTATATTCTCACCATTGTATTAATCAGCTCACCAATTAAGATTAGACCGAAGCCTCTGCTCACCAATCACACCATAATACACTCACCAATTCAACCCACCACTCACACCAACACCAATTTCAATTAGGCCAATTTATGATTTGACATGACATAGGGAAAGTGGATAAAAATTGCCATTTGGACACTTGAACACCTCAGCCCAGAAACACCAGTAAAATAATTTATTTTTGCATAAAATTGGAACATTTGGATAGACACTGAAATTAGCTTCGAAACGCATTTTGAACCGTTAAATTTGGATAACCGAGTCAAAAGTTACATTAAAAACAAAACCGGAAAAATACTTAGACATCCTGGAAACTGGCGCATGGGCACTGGGCGCCCAGGAGCAACACAGAACTTGGCGCAGGGCGCTGGGCGCCCAGGAGCAACACAAAACTTGGCGCATGGGCGCTGGCGCCCAGGAACAGCAACACGCGCATAGGCGCTGGCACTGGCGCCCAGGAACAGCAACACGCGCATAGGCGCTGGCGCCCAGGAACTGGCGCAGGAACTGGCGCAGGGGAACACAGCGCCCAGGCACTAGGCGCCTAAGGCCAACACCCAAGGAAACTCATTTTACTTCGAAATTGATTTTGTACGAGCCAAATACTCAGAATATGAGAACCAAATAAAAATTTTGGCAAAAAGTGACGCATTTTTGGCGCCCATGGACTAGGCGCCTAAGGCCAAGACCAACCACAACTCCTATGACTCCAAAAATTGTTTTGCACGAGCCATTTAACTTGGACATGAAAACCCAGTATCAATTTTCGCAAAATACGCAACAGAAAATGGGGACCCTTGGCGCCCATGGCACAAGCACCTAGCGCCAAAACTGGCAACACAGTGACACAGAAACAGCAACACAGTGGCAACAGACACAGCAACACAGTGGCAACAGAAACTGGAAAACTGGCGCAGGCACACTGGCTGGGCGCCTGGCGCCCATGACTGAGGCGCAGAAAAAAAAACAGCAACAATGCATATGGCGCCCAAGGCGCCTAGGAGCTTCCAAATTCAGAATTCTTCAAATTTAAACACCAAATTAAATTCACCAAACACCCAATCATATATATATATATATATAATTCAATCATCATCATGATCCTCAATTTTCACCAAGTAAGCACCAACAAGTCATATATTCAAACATATGACATACAACTCACATTAGCAACAATTCAAACATTAGTCATGCGATTTCAACATAGGCAATTCATAATCAAGTATCACAACACTATAATTTAATCATCAACACAACAATTCATTCATAGAAATTATCCTAGAACCCTAACCCTAGGCATCACTAATTCGCATAAGGTATTAAAAACAAAAAGAGGACCCCCTAACCTCTTAGAAGTCGAAATTGCTAGCAAAGCTCCAAGGAAAATGCAAGACACCAACAAGCTCTTCCTCCTCCTTGAGTGATTCGCCCCTTTCTCTTCTTCTCCTCTTCACTTCGCAACTTCTCCTCTTCTCACTCTCTCTTTTTACGTTTCTTTTCTTTCTTTTCCCAATTGAGTCAAAAATGCAACTAAGTCACAAGACCCCTAGTGAGTCGAATTCCTATGACTATCCAATGGGTCATGGGCTCACTTGTGGGTCATGGGCCCCGTGCACCATCTAATTCGAGACAACACCTCCTAATAATTAAAATAAAATAAATAAATTAAACCTTGAATTATTTATTTAAATTAAATAAATATTGTAAGCCTTAAATAACTTAATTAAATAAATAATTAAATTATTTTGGGGCGTTACATGTACATCCTAGGATTCCGAGAAATAATTTTGTGAAAAGCAATACGCATCATAGACCTAAGTTTTCCACTAGACCTTATATTAGATGTTATTATTGTGGTAAACCTGGACATACAGCTTCTGTTTGCAGGGCAAGAGGTAAACAAAATATGAAAAAGGTGTGGGTTCCCAAAGGAACCATACCAAACACTAACCCACAAGGACCCAAAGAGATTTGGGTACCGAGAACCTTGTTTTAGATCTTTGCAGGTATGCTTCAAGGTATGGGGGCAGATTGATACCTTGACAGCAAAGACTCGAAGCGCATGACCGGAGACGCAATAAAGTTCTTAACACTCACCCCCGGAAAAAGCCGTCATGTGACTTGTGATAAATAGAGGAAGAATCACCGGTAAAGGTCAGATTGGTTAAAATTTTATTCACCTCTATTTTGAAAATGTTCTTAAGAATAGTTTATTAAGTCAAATATGTGACTACCGAAATAGAGCAATTCCTGAACCTCATTTCATGCATCTTTAAAGAACAATATTTATAAGGCATGAAACAACAAAGTATTCTGGTTATCCCTCTAGGACTAAACATATAGAAATTATATATCACCTTCTTAGAGGTTATGGTTAGAAAGGCGACAGTATGATTGAGTCAGTTGAGTCGTCACAATCAGCTAGTTGATGTTTTCACAAATCCATTGCAAAAGAAAACCTGGTTCCTCAAATGATTTTTTAATTAAATATTTCTCAAGTGATTTTATAAAATGTGAATTTAAATTGTGACTTGTGAAGTTCTGTGTGCTCCAAAAGCATTTTCTAAAGCAGTTGAAGTACTACCTTTTCTTGAAATCTATTTTCTCCTGCCACAATCACTTGCTAGCTCTGGTATTAATTTTCAGAATTCATACTCACAATCGTTGTTTACCTAAAATAATTTTTCTCCCATATTCTGGCTGCCATCACCAACTTTCAAACTAAGCAGCATGAAATGTATAAAGCTTAAAACAACTACTTCACAGTGTTTGAGACTCATAATTAGCCTTTACCTATGTTTGATAAAATATTCTCTTCATGGTCTCAAATATGTTTTTCTTCAAGTTTTGATGATCACTTACAAATCAGCAATGGCTCTTTTACCTTGTCAAATAGCTGTGACATTCGATTCGCAAACTTTATCATATATCGACCCTTTTGATCATGGCAAAAAGGGGGAGAAAAATATAGGGTTGCATAAAGCATATAGATCTGTCACAGCATTGTCACTATGCATATAGTCAATAAAACAGGGGGAGCATCATGATAGGGGGAGTATCATATATATGCATTATCTGTTTGAACTAACCTCCCACCTTGAGATGAGTAAATGTTTTGTCATCATCAAAAAGGGGGAGAATGTAGATATCTTGTGTTGCAGGCTAAGTTTTGATGATGAAGTGGTTAAGAGGTTTTGATGATGCAAAAGTCAAAAGCTAAAGTTGATAATAGTAAAAAGGCCAAAGCCAAAGGTGATGAAAGTGACAAAGCATCAAAGTTACAATCCAAGACAATCAAGCCCAAGAATTGAAGATTCAAGTTTAAGGGTAGTCCTTAAATATAAGGGTAGTCATTAGGGTTTGGGTGTGTCTTAGGAAAAAGTGTAAGCTCTTCCGAAAGTCAGCTCGTCTCTCAAAGTCTCACACACTCGCACAAGTTTTCAAAATGCATGCATGCACACGTAAACACAAGAAGCATTTTTGAAAAGCATAAAATCGATTTTCTCTATTTTATTCTATATATAAAAATCGATTTTCAGGTCAATACAAAAGCTAAAGAATTGATTCATACTAGTTTCACTAAGTATGCAAATCGATTCCTAAGTATTTCTAAAAAGCAAGAATCGATTCATACTATTTTATACTAAGCATAAAAATCGATTCTCAAGTGTCTTTAAAAGGAAAGAATCGATTCATATTATTTTTACCAAAGTGCATAATCGATTCACAAGTATTTTTCAAAAAGGAAAGAATCGATTCACACTATTTTTCACTTAGCAAAAGAATCGATTCCTACATGTCTCAGGAAAGCCAAGAATCGATTCATACAAATTACATTGAGTATAAGAATCGATTCCTAGCCCTCCTGGATCTCAAGAATCGATTGCCATCTCTTTTCAAAGCAAGTCAAAATCGATTTTTAATTAAAAGAAGAATCGATTCCTAAATCCAATGTTTTCAACAAAGAATCGATTCCTACATTATTTTAACGTAAACTTCTTTTTCTCATAGCCCATAAATAGGCACTTCATAGTCTTCATTTTGTACACCCAAGTTTACGATCTATCACATCTTGGAAAAACTCTTCACATTTTATTCTTTGCTCTTCTCGCACCGCTGGTCCGTCAGAGCTGATCTTTCGCTAAGAGTTAGTTGGGGTTGCGTTCTTCAAGTTGTATTATCTGCCTACTCTAGAGGTATTTCTGTCTTTACATTTGTTATTGTTTAATTGTTGTGATTTGCACTAGGGAGTGGGGTATCTCTCTAGGGTAGCTGTTTATACTAGGAAGTGGGGTATCTTTCTGGGGCAGCTGATTGTAACAGGGGTGGGGTATCTCTTGTTATTGTTATATTAGATTTGAGGGCTCTCCATAGGTGGGGTATCCTAGGAGGAGAGTGCCTGAGTCTGTAAAGGTTTTTCAAGGCACCTGTAAGCCTTGTTGTTTTGGTTAGTGGAAAATCTCACAAGGGTGTGAGGACTGGACGTAGGTCACTAGGAGGTGACCGAACCAGGATAAATCTCGGCGTGTTTTACTGCTTTCCTGCTTTACTGTTATACCGCTTTACTGCTTTATATTCTAATTCCTTCGCTTCCACTTAACTTGCGCGAAAATTGATCTAAGTCATTGAAAAGGGGAAAAACATTTTCGAAAGATCTGAAAAGTTTTAAATCTCAATTCACCCCCCCCCCTCTTGAGACTGAAGCCACTTGGTAACAACTATCTATCTAGTCTTGAATATTCTGTGGGACTGCCAAGGTCTTGTCACTTAGGAAGCATTAGTAAAGGGATGTCAGGAACTAAAATAGTGATGGTATCAAGGAAGGAGCTAGATCAAGCGCACTTATATGTTTTGCACAATGATAGTGAGGTTGATTCATATGTTGCTGATGGGATCACAGCAAGTGTACCGGATCGTTGCAAGTAATAGTATGGAAAGACCGAGTGTCGAACTCATGGACTGCGGTTAATTATCAGTTTAACAATTGTCATACCCCAATTTTGTCCGGCTTAGGTCAAAACCCTAATTTCCACAAAAAAATAAATAAGTTGAAGAGCGAAGAGCCTTATGCACTGCATTTCGGATCCTAGAAGGCATTCCAAGGTTCTTGAAATCATTTTTAGGGTTGAAACGCATTTTCCGGGCAAATTAGGGTTTTAGCGCCAAAAAGGGTATTTTGGTCAATTATAATGGCATTTCAATCTATTCATTATAGCATATGCATCGAAGCATTACTTTTGCATCTTCACATTTTGTGCATTCATCACATAGCAAAAAGAAAAAACGTTCCACGTCAGTTGCACCATATTAATACTTGCATTTCATAGAGGAAAATAGTAAAGAAGAAAAAGCAGAAATCTTTTCATTGCATTGGCATCATATTAATGTTCGCACTTCATAAAAAGGAAAAGAACAAAATCGTTGCATGTCATTCATCATCAGAGCATTACATTTTGCATCAGATATTTCATAGAAAAAGCAAAGAAAGCAAAAAGAAAACAAAGAAAAGAAACCACAAAAACAACACAAAAGCATTCCATATCATTCCACAAGATACTAATCATTGCATGCGCCATTGCATCATCAAAATTCTTCAGACCATTAGATCAATACAGACATATGTTGACCCATAAACCAGACCTTTGTGTCCATAATTCAAAGATACTCCCTTGATCCCAGGCGATCCTCATTTCATGTCTTCTCATTCATTGCTTTTTCATTAGTACATCCAGTGTTGACTCTCACTCGCAAACTCCAAACAAACAACAAAAAGAACAGAAACATTCCTTGTCATCCAGCATTCCATATCATTCATCATTTCATAAGCATTCCTTTGTCATTCAATCCTCAAACATTAAAGCGGTGCATTTGCATCATATTAACGTTAGCATTTCCATAAAAGAAAAAGAACAAAAATCATTGCATCAAACATCAGAGCATCGCATCATATTAATGTTTGCATTTCGTAGAAGAAGCAAAAAAGAAACAAACAGAAGTTAGAACAGGAGAGTTCCATTCATCAAAGCATCAATCACCGCATACACTTGCATTCAAACATCCAAGCATTATGTTGATATTTGCATTTCATAAACTACAAAGAAGAAGCAAATACAAAAGAACAAAAGCATTCCATAATATTCCAGACATCAATCATGGCATATGTTTGCATTACATGTGTCATTCATTGCATTGCTAAGCAAAATGCGGACGAACACAAGATGTTAATCCTCATGCCTAGTCCTAAGAATCAGCACTTCAAGTGTCAGTCTTCAATCTAATTCTCAAGACAGTCATCCTGGACTTGTCAGTCTCAAAATCTCATCCCCAGTCGCTCCTTCAGTTCGGAGTTCAAATGCTCTTTCAGTTTAGAGTTCAGCCGCTCCTTCAGTACAGAGTTCAAATGCCCTCGGGTCCCAAGTGGTTCATTAAAAGCACGCTAAGTGTTCAGTTACTGCTTTCCTTCTAGCAAACCAAGCATTCATCATCATTGCATCAGACATCAAATCAAGTCTCAAAATACAAAATCATTTTCAATAAATAGGAGACTAAGTCGAATGTACATTCGAAATAGTCATCACGATAGGACACTTGAATTGATCACTCAAGAATCCTAGGGTCCCTATGCCAAAAAAAAGAAAACAAACAAAAACATTCAGTGTCGTCTACATCATAGTAATGTTTGCATTCCAGAACCAAAATTCATCATCCCATCAAACATCAAAACAATACAGTTGCATCACATCAATACTTGCATCTCATAGAAGAAAAGAAAGCTAAAGCATCCCATGTCATTCATCATTTCATGTTATCCAATATTCACATTTCATAGGAAAACGGCAAAGAAGGAAAAGTTTTTCATTGCATGTCATCTGCCATTTCATTACATATTATCAAACACCGAAATTTTGCATTCGCATAAAAAGAGCAAGACAAAAAAAAAGAAATTCAGACGTTTGCAAAAGAAAACAGCAATCATGACATTTCCATTGCATGCATTTGTTCATTTTCAGCTGCAGGTACAAAGAGAGGATGAGCACTTCGGTGTTAGCCCTCGCCCCCATATTCCAAAAAATGCTCCCCCAAGTTGGGAGAGTTCAGAAGAAAAAAAGAAACAGAAAAGAAAAGAAAAGAAAGAGAGAAACAAAAAGAAAAGAAAAGAAAAAAAAGAAAGAAAAAGAAAGAAGAGAAGCTAGAGAAAGAGAAAAAGACATATAAGAACAGGAGAAAATCATGCATTCATCAGCAAAAGAAAAAGAAAATCATGCATTGCGTACAGACAAGAGAAGAAAAGGAAAATCATTGCATTCATCAAGCATATAAGAACAGTAGAAGATCATGCATTCATCCGACATAGACAAAGGAAATAAGAAACTCATCATTCATCATAAGAAAAAAAGAAAACAGCAATCATGGCATTTGCATTGCATGCATTTGTTCATTTTCAGCTACAGGTACAAAGAGAGGATGAGCACTTCGGTGTTAGCCCTCGCCCCCAGATTCCAGAAAATGTTCCCCCAAGTTGGGAGTTCAGAAAGAAAAAAGAAAAGGGAGAAATAGAAAAGAAAGAAAGAAAAGGAAAGAGAGCGCTCAGGCGCGCATTGCGGATTGGAGCCCAGAGATCATCGCTCCCTTCTGCCCAGGTCTCACATCGTGTACGAGCAACGCGATGGACCGCAGCCCCATGTGAGGTTCAACGGAATAGTTGTATCAGCCTAAGATACAGTGGACGCCGTGCATTGATCAGTATATCAGTTCCGGAGCTGATAACGATCCCCCCGGTCGCTCGAAAAGGCCAACAGGAAGCGTGCTCCTCAAAGCCACGTGCAAACTCGGATTCGTCAAGAGTTCGTTTAAGGATTACAGGTTTTAGGCAGCCTGAGCAATTTACCGCTTTCTGCACGCCAAGTGCCCATTTTACTTTTCTGTCTGCACGCCAAGTGCCCATTTTACTTTTCTGTTCGCACGCCAAGTGCCCATTTTACTTTTCTGTTCGCACGCCAAGTGCCCATTTTACTTTTCTGTTCGCACGCCAAGTGCCCATTTTACCTTTTCTGTCTGCACGCCAAGTGCCCATTTTACTTTTCTGCCTGCACGCAAGTGCCCATTCTACCTTTTCTGTCTGCACGTCAGTGTTCATTTACTGTTTTCGCATCAACACGAAAGTGTCTATCTTTCCAAAAACAAAAAAAAGGGGGGGGGGAATTCGGGTTTCTCCAAATGGACAAAATTGGTATAATTTCTGAATTCTTTATTTCTATTTTACCTTCGAAATATGTCTCGCGCAATTCATATTTCTTGGTAAAATCCAAATAAAGAGGGGCAGCTGTCATACCCCAATTTTGTCCGGCTTAGGTCAAAACCCTTATTTCCACAAAAAAATAAATAAATTGAAGAGCGAAGAGCCTTATGCACTGCATTTCGGATCCTAGAAGGCATTCCAAGGTTCTTGAAATCATTTTTAGGGTTGAAACGCATTTTCCGGGCAAATTAGGGTTTTAGCACCAAAAAGGGTATTTTGGTCAATTATAACGGTTTTTTTCCTCTCGCTTTCAAAAAGGCTCAAAAATATGTATAGTTAAAAATAGAAATCTGAAATCAAAATAAAAAAAATGAATAACAAAATAATATTGGATGCTTATTGTATTTTTAGAATTAGGGCTAATTCCTTTTTAGGTGTTTTTGCTTTTATCCATTTTTGGCCAAAGTAAGCACCAATTTCACAAGGAAACAACCTCCCTCACTCCACCCTCATGCTCCACGCCTCCCTTCACTTCAGCCCCATCAAGTGCACATCACAAAAAAGCCTTTCATCATGACAAGCACACATTTGAGTCCAATAACATTCAATACACAACATATTTTTACCTTCCTTCTCTCTACACCACTAAATACACACTAATTTCTTCACCTCCCTCACTCCATCCTCATGCTCCACGCCTCCCTTCACTTCAGCCCCATCAAGTGCACATCACAAAAAAGCCTTTCATCATGACAAGCACACCTTTGAATCCAATAACATTCAATACACAACATATTTTTACCTTCTTTCTCTCTACACCACTAAATACACACTAATTTCTTTATTTCCCTCTCACAACCTTAAACCCATTAGATCTTTGGCCTCCCAAGGATTTGAATAAGAACAACTCACTTCTCTCCTCTCAAAAAGACCAAGAAATTCGTAGCCCCTCTCCTCTCCCTCACTTCCTCTTGTTTTTCTTTCATCTCAAAGGAACCTTCCCATTTCTCCTACACCAAAAAACCCTAGCACACCAAAAACCTCCCCTTTTCTCTCCCAAAACCGTGGCCTCCCCACTCCCTTCCTTCATCCATTTTTTATTTCCTCTTCACCCAAACACCACCATCTCACTTCATTCTCATCCCTCTTTCATATATCTTCTCCATTTTCCATTCAAGATCAAACATCATCATCAAGGAAGGTTTTCATCAAGCTTTTTTTTGGGGTTGGAGTTGAAGTTCCTTGGAGGTTCTTGTTGATTTGGTTTCTATTTTCTCCATCTCATTGCATTTTCTAGCTTGGATTTGAGGTAAAAACTTTCAAACCCTTGCATCATCTTCAACCTTTTTGCATTCAAACCCATTTTCCTCTTCACTTTGCATTTCACATATCATCATCATTTTGTTTAAAATGTAGCTTGTTGTTGTTGGTGAGAGGAGCCTTAAAAACTATTGACAAGCACTTAGGGAGGCTTGGGTGTTTAAGGTGCCTCTCACTCTTGAATAAATGGAGTCATGTTGTTTTGTGTTGATTTTTTTTGCATTTGTTGTGAAGTAAAATTGTTGTTTCATGTGTTGTTTGGTTCGCATATCCTAGTAAAGTTAGCTTTAATTTGATTTTGTTGTTTCTCTTTGCTTGATGGGGCTTAATCATGTTGTAGATATTTGATTTTAGTGTTTTCATGCTTAGATACTTTGTTTAGGTTTGCAAATTTCTTTTCTCACATAGATTTCGCACAAAGTAAAGAGTTTGAGAATAAATGTTGATTTGAGGTCTTAGTGTTTAAGTTATGTGATTAATTGTTCCTAAATCTTGTTAGTATCTTTTGCTTGCTTGGTTTTGGGAGTTTGATGAATAAATTTATGGTTTGACTATGTATTGGTTTCGCAAGTCATGAAGAATAAATAGAGTTTTTATATGTTTGCTTATTGTTTCAAGTTGATGATAGGCAATATGATTCTCACTTGTGCCTAGTGCACCTTGCCTAAAGTGATGAGGATTGTTCTATATGATCCAACCCTTTTAGTTTATATGTTGTTTAAGTTGATGATTGGCAAGAAGATTCACACTTGTGCACTTGCGCACACTAATTTAAGTGTTGAGGATTGACCAAAGTGATTCAACATGCTTTGGTGTTTTGATTGTTAAGATGACTTGCTTGTTTAGGGTTTGCCAATGATCATGCTTGAGGCTACTCTTTTGAATTCATTTGTGCCTACCACTTCCTTGTCTACTCCCATGTGGAATCATTAATACTTAGATAGGCCCATTCCTCACATTGCATCTTCCACTAGATGTGCATTTAGATTCCCTTGCGTTTTGTAGAAATATTTGAGTATGGTTCTCGCCTAGCATCTTCCACTAGATGTGCATTTAGGTTCAATCTTGCCCACTCTTGTATTTTTGCTTAATGCCCAATTCAAGTTCCTTCTTTGCCTATTTATGTGTTGTGGTCTAACATGTGTAGTCTAGGCTAATATTTGCTCAAGAATTCAAATGAGATTGTTGTTTGCCTAAGGATTCAATTTGCATTCATTGCTTTCTTTTCTAAATGGCCTAGCATGAAAATGGTGACTAGTGACAATCACCCATAACCTTTGTTAGTTTGGTTGTCCTAAGAGCCTAAATTTCAAAAAAGGATGTTTTCATATGCATAAGCTACTAGTGATAATCACCCATAACCTTTGTTAGTTTGATTATCATGAATGCTTTCAATTTCAAAAGATATTTTCCTAAGCATCAAAAGTCATAGCAAGTGTTAGTGATGATCACCCATAACCTTTGTTAGTTTGATCATCATGAGCGCCCCTCACTTTTCAAAACCAAAGCAAAAAGACTTTCACTTTCAAGGCTCATTAGAACTACGTCGCTTTGATTCCCATTTGGGATACGTAGGAGCGAGTCACATTCTCGTCAAGCGCAACCATAAAAAGTTTAGCATTTCAATAATAAAAAGAAAAGAGTTATTTTCATAACAAAAAAAGAATCACTTTTGCAAACCAAGATCATTTTCAGAACAAAAACCTTTTCCTTTCTAAAATCGTTTTCAACCCATTGTCGCTAGTGGCTAACCAGAACCTTTGTTCGTCTAGCCATTGGCGGCGATGTCTTTTTCCCAAAAGAATAATAAATGATGATCCATCATAACCTTTGTTAGTTTGATCATCGTGCAAATCAATCTCTTTCGAAAATTACTTTCAAAAAAGATAATAAAAACGAGTTGTTATTGACAGTCCATCAGAATCTTTGTTCGTTTGACTAGCGGTACAACTCTCTTTTTGAGTATTTAGTGGTGATTCATCATAGCCTTTGCTAGTTTAATCATTCGCTAATGCTCGTCCTATTTCGAAAACTCACTAAAAAAGATAAAAAAAACAAAAAAACTTTTCAAAAAGACAGAGAAGAACTACGTAGCTTTGAGTTCTCCATCACACCGGGAGATACGTAGGAGTGGGCCATATCCCGTCAAGCGTTTTTTTCTAAAAACCCATTTCCCCCTTTTTTTCATAATAAGTAAAGATTTTCATTAAGAATTTTTCAGTAAGAAGTAGAGAGGCAAAATTAAGTATTTTCAAGTCAACACACTAAAACCACACATTTAATTAAAGATTCCCTCTCAGTAGAGAGGACGTGTGGGGTGCTAACACCTTCCCTGCGCGTAACCGACCCCCGAACCCTATTCTCTAGTTTCGCAAGGCCAATCGCTTTCCAAAAAAAGGTTTTCCTAATATTTTCCTTAATAAATATTGGTGGCGGCTTCATTGTCTTAGGAAAAGTTGTGAACGAGGAAGGTTCTCCCTCGGGGACTTTTTCGGGCGCAACAACAATTTAACTTCTAAATTGAAAATGGACTAAATTGGATTTGTTTGACAAGAAATTTAAGTGATAAAGCTGTAAATATTTGTAGTGATTTTAATTTATAACGATAACAAAGAACACAAGTGTGAATTTATATGAATTAAAAAGCGTTGGGGACGAGCTTCAATTTACTTCACTCTTATATTTAACGAATCAAACGTGTTATTGAACTTATTTTATGAGCTATGATCAAATTGTTATAATTATTCTAATCCTAATTCCTTAGGTAAGAGCTTCAAACGTTTTATGAGCTATGAGCTTCAATACTTAGTTTTAATTGTTTGTTAACTAATTTACTAATGACATAATGCAGTTCGAGTGGAATGTTAAGGGTCAGCCAATTGGAAGAAACGGCACACAGTTGATTACCTTCGTTGGTAGTAAGTAAAACAAATGATACCAATTACAATCACTAGTTGGCATGAGAGAAACAATGTCGTTTTGAGGAAACAAAAAGAGGAGTTTTGATTAACAATACAGGTATATAACTTTAGATCTCTTTAGTTATCTTATTTAATTATTTTGTAACCATATATATATTTATATCATTTTCATTGAATATGTGTAAGCAGAATTTTTTTGGTGTGGATGAGTCTCGAAAAGCCTGGTTAATGAAGGAAGCTGGAAAGTTACATCGGAATTTCAGGACTAGTCAAACAAATAAATGGATGAGAGATCATAGTGGAAACATCAGATGGGAGCCTCCACCACTATACAGTGGATTTATTACAGAGGAGGATTGGGGTATATTTGTTAGGAAACGCACTGAAGATTCAGAATTCTTGATTAGTACTATAATCTATTAAGTTATAACTTAAAATATATTTGACAATTATAATATAGAGTTATTCATACATCTAACCATAACTAATTGCCCGAAACCAAGTATAATATGTATTAAATATAGTAGTTTTAGTCAAATAAACAACATTATAAGTTTTATAGAAGATTGCACAATGATTTAAGTATTTTGTATATATATTGGTATGTTTGATATGTTTGCTCAGTGCAGCTGCAGTTCATACTTCTGCACCAGGAAAACAGCATTGCTTCCACACTAAAGGCACGTCCAAGATAAAGTGTTTCTGCACTTAGTGCTTCTGCACTTAGTGCTTCTGCACTAGATGCTTCTGCATCTTAGTGCTTCTGCACCGTCCAGTTGTGAGCTTAGAACCCCCCCACCTTTGAAGCACCACAATTCATACCATGGCACCAAAAGTTTTGTGACATCATGCTTAGTCATTTGGCACATGGAGACACATGCCCACATGCATATGGAGGCGCCCACCATGAAACATCATCATAAGGGGCTATACACCTAAAGACACATGGATCTCCACCATTGGACCTCCTTTGGAGAAGAGTGCTGGACTTTATCTTCTCAAATTCAGAGCAGGAAAGTAACCATGGTTAGGCTACACATTGCTGACTTAGTTACTACGCAAACCCTCATGCAAAGGAAACCTCAAAGGCTATAAATATGCTCCACTTCGCACTTGAAGAACAATCCCTTTCTTCATCCAAATTTATATAGCTTTCATACAGTTTTAAGTAGTTTATTTCTTGCATTTTATTCAGTAGTTAGTTGTAAGAAGGTGAGGAAGGAATTGACACCCTCTTCCCCCACTTCTTCATAGATAGACGAAGGAATCAGTGCTTCTGCACCAATCAGAATTCCATGCAAAGGAACATCAATCTGTGTAACTTCTACCCTATTGATATCTTTTGTATTATCCATATTATTATGCTCTTTGCAGATTCTCTCTATTATATAATGAGTAACATGAGCTAAATTCCTTTAGTTGAGATGTTCTAAATTTATAATGATCTTTTGAGTAAGTTATTATGCTTTTAAGTGTTGTAGCATTTTGGGTCTTGTGTTATACTATATCCATCTTATTTTAAGGTTTATCACTTAAAAGAAGTAGAGTTATATACACAGACATGGTTTATAACTAGAATTCAAGACTAATAAGGGTGAGTGTTTTAATAAAGGTTTTGTTGACTTGTTAATAAAGAAAACTTTGTTGAAACCATGTTAAGTCCTAGACATAGGATAACATAGTCCTTAGGGTGAACCAGTGGGTACCTCAAAGGCAGGAGTGAACTTATTTAGCAAGCCCAGACATGGGAAGCTTGTAACGAAACTATGAAGAAAGTAGCTGACAAACACACACTTTTGCAACTAAAGGAATTTAGCTCATGTTACTCAATGCTACTGCACTTGATGCTTCTGCACTTGACGCTTCTGCATCTCTAAAAGCATAGAAACTCTCAAAAGAAGCATTATCTAGTAAAGACATCTCAACTATCTTTCTCAACTGATTTCCTTCATCTTATTTTACATACTTGCATTCTGTTTTTACTTAAACTAAAAACCCCAAATTTTGTGAGTAGTGTAGTAGCACATATTTATATCTCTCTAAGCATACAAGAGTTTAACCCATCCCTGTGGGTTTGACCTTTCTTATCATTGTATTACTTGTGTGACTGTGTATACTTTCACAAATTTTTCCACACCAAGTTTTTGGCGCCATTCCCGGGGATTGCCATTAATTTTTGTAAGTTTAGATTTATAGATTTGTGTATTATTATTATTATTCTGGTAGTTTGATTCCTTAGTGCAGGTGCACTAGCTTATGCACAGGACCAGAACACCAGAATTTACATTGGATCCAGAGATAGAAAAAAGTTTCAGAAGATTGCTTAGATCCCAAAGACAAGGCTGCAGGAGCAACATGTCTCATCATAGTGAAGAAAGATCAGGTTCCAATGGAGGCTCAGTTGGAGGAGACCCACCTTCTGAACATGAGCAAGGAAATCTATTCAACAACATGGGACCAATAGGTATGATTAATGATAGAAATAGACCCATGAGGGATTATGCTATGTTTAATAATCAGAATATGCAAACTAGTATAGCAAAACCTCATATTGATGCTGTTCATTTTGAATTTAAACCCATGATGTTCCAAATGCTGCAAACAATTGGCCAATTTGGTGGATCTCCTCATGAGGATCCCCATGAGCATTTAAAACAGTTTCTAGAAGTATGTAGTAATTTTATCCTTCCCGGTGTTAGTGAAAAAGCATTTAGACTTAAGCTATTTCCATACTCTTTAAAAGATAAGGCTAAATCTTGGTTAAATTCAATGGAGTCTAATTCTATATATTCATGGAATGAAATAAATGAAAAGTTTTTGTCAAAATATTTTCCACCCATTAAAAATGCCAGGATGAGAAACGATATTACATCTTTTAGACAAAAAGAATTTGAGTCATTATTTGAAGCATGGGAAAGATGGAAAGAGCTTTTAAGAAAATGTCCTCATCATGGTCTACCAATTATTATTCAAATGGAAACTTTTTATAATGGTCCTCATCATGGTCTACCAATTATTATTCAAATGGAAACTTTTTATAATGGTTTATAGACACAAACCAGAGTAATGCTTGATGCATCATCTGGGGGTGTGTTACTGAACCTATCATACAATGAAGCATGTGAGTTGATTGACAGAATTGCTACAAACAGCTCTAGTTGGCCTACTGAGAGGGTAAGTGCCCAAAATAAAGCATCAGGGGTGCATGAAATCAGTGATGTGTCTGCCCTATCTGCTCAGTTAGCTTCTCTAACCAACTTGTTCAAAAACTTCACTTCCAACAGTGCATCTGCACCAAGTGCAGCTGCACCAACTGATACTTCTACAGAAGCCATAGAACAAGCCCCTCCTGGTGATACAAGTTGTGTATACTGTGGAGGAGGCCACTTGTATGAGTAATGTCCCAGCAATCCTGTCTTTGTCAACTATGTAGGATTCAATAAAAACAACAACTCTTACTCAAACACCTACAACCCTGGGTGGAAGAACCACCCAAATTTCAGATGGAATAATACTGGTGCTTCTGCACCTAGTGCAGCTGCACCAACAGCAACACCACCAGGGTTTCAGTCTCAAAACAACCAAAAACAACAAACACCTGCCAATGATAACTCCATTGAAGCCTTGCTCAAATCCTTTATTAGTGAAATCAGAACAGCTAGGCAAGCACAAGATGCATCTATAAAGAATTTGGAGAATCAAGTGGGGCAGCTAGCAACAGCTCTACCAAAGACCAGCAGGTGCATTACCTTCAAATACAGAAGCTACTACATCCCACAGACCAGGAAAAGAACAGGTGAAGGCCATTTCTCTAAGGAATGGAAAAGATCTAACAGATAAAGAAGAGACTAAAGGTAAAAGTAAGGGAGAAAAAGAAGCAGAAAAAAATAAAAATGAAAAAAATCCGCAAGATGCAGAAGCACCTGATGCTTCTGCACCAAAAGAAATACAACTGCCAAGGTTAGTTCCTGAATACCCTCCTTCTCCTTATCCTCAAAGATTAAAAAAGGCACATGAGGAGAAGCAATTCAGTAAGTTTCTTGAAATATTAAAACAGTTGCACATTAATGTTCCATTAGTTGAAGCACTTCAGCAAATGCCTAATTATGCTAAATTTATGAAATATGTGCTTTTAAAAAGAAAAAGATTAGGTGATTTTGAAACAGTTGCTATGTCTGAAGAATGCAGTCTCATTTTACAAAGCAAAATTCCAAGGAAATTGAAAGATCCTGGTAGTTTTACAGTTCCATTCTCAATTGGAAAATTTTATACAGGTCGTGCTTTATGTGATTTAGGTGCAAGTATCAACTTGATGCCTAAATCTATATTTACACAGCTTGGAATTGGAAATGCTAGACCTACCACTGTAACACTTCAACTTGCTGATAGATCAATAGCCTATCCAAAAGGAATTATTGAAGATATCTTAGTTAAAGTTGACAAATTTGTGTTTCCTGCAGATTTTGTTATTCTTGACTTTGATGCAGATAAAGAAGTACCAGTCATCCTTGGAAGACCATTCTTAGTAACTGGCAAGGCCCTGATTGATGTGCAGAAAGGAGAACTAACCATGAGGGTGAATGATCAAGAGGTGAAATTCAATGTGATGAATGCTCTGCAGTACCCTGCAGAGGAGAGTGAAGGGTGTTCAGCAATCAATTCTCTTGACCATTTAGTGCAGAAACAATTCCAGAAATAGTATGATCATCTCACCAGTGCTCTTGCACCAGATGCAGAAGCACCACCTGATGAAGAAATCATGGAAAAACACATGCTGCCAAGGAAAGAACCAACACATAAGGTATGGTCTAGAACTTTTGAATCTCTTAATTTAGAAGACCCAAACCTTAAAAAAAATATACCCTCCATTGAACAACCTCCAAAATTAGAACTGAAAGAACTGCCCAAACATTTGAAATATGCTTTCTTAGGGGAAGGTGACACACTTCCAGTAATCATTGCTTCAGACTTGTCCTTAAAGCAGGATCATGATCTCATTAGTACCTTAGGAAAGCATAAAAAAGCAATAGGCTGGCAGATGGCTGACATAAAAGGAATTAGCCCTTCTATATGCATGCATAGAATAATTTTAGAAGATAATTCTAAAAATTATATAGAAGGACAAAGAAGGCTGAATCCTATTATGCAAGAGGTTGTAAAGAAAGAAATCGTAAAATGTCTAGATGCTGGAATCATATACCTCATATCAGATAGTGCATGGGTAAGCCCTGTGCAATGTGTTCCAAAGAAGGGGGTGTGACAGTTATAGCCAACGAAAAAAATGAGTTAATACCAACAAGAACTGTTACAGGTTGGAGGATTTGTATGGATTATAGAAAACTCAATAAAGCCACAAAGAAAGACCACTTCCCTTTACCTTTCATTGACCAAATGTTAGACAGATTAGCAGGTAAGGAGTTTTATTGTTTCTTAGATGGTTATTCAGGATACAATCAAATTGCAATAGAACCTGATGACCAACAAAAAACAACCTTTACATGTTCTTATGGAACCTTTGCATTTAGAAGGATGCCATTTGGACTTTGTAATGCTCCTGCCACATTCCAAAGATGCATGATGTCCCTCTTTTCTGACTTCATTGAGCAATCAATGGAGGTATTCATTGATGATTTCTCAGGTTTTGGAGACACATTTCAATTGTGTTTATCAAATCTTGAGAAAATTCTCCAAAGCTGTGAAGAAACAAATTTAGTGCTTAATTGGGAGAAGTGCCATTTTATGGTACAAGAAGGCATTGTGCTAGGTCATAAAGTGTCAAAAAAGGGTCTGAAAGTGGACATAGCCAAAATTGAGGTCATTGAAAAATTAACACCTCCAACAACTGTCAAAGGAATCAGAAGCTTCTTAGGTCATGCAGGCTTCTACAGAAGGTTTATCAAAGATTTTTCAAGGATAACCAAGCCACTTTGTACACTTCTGCAATTGGATACACCTTTCAACTTTGATGAGCCATGTATGGAAGCATTCCAAAAATTCAAAAAGGCATTGGTGACTGCACCAGTGATAGTTACACCAGATTGGAGCAAGCCCTTTGAATTGATGTGTGATGCTAGTGACTTTGCTGTAGGAGCAGTCTTGGGGCAAAGGTATGACAAAATCTTTCATTCTACTTATTATGCTAGCAAAACATTGATTGAAGCTCAAATGAATTATACTGTAACAGAAAAAGAACTATTAGCATAGGTTTTTTCATTTGACAAATTTAGGTCTTACTTGGTTGGCACCAAAGTTATTGTCTATACTGATCATTCTGCCATCAAGTATTTAATTTCAAAAAAATATGCAAAACCAAGGTTAATAAGATGGATTCTCCTCCTTCAAGAATTTGACCTTGAAATTAGAGATAAAAAGGGGGTGGAGAATCAGGTTGCTGACCATTTATCTAGACTTGAAGGTGAAAGAACAGGTGCTCAGAAGGGAGAGATCAAAGAAAGTTTTCCTGATAAAAAACTGCTAACAATTTCTGTAACAGCACCCAGTGCTTCTGCACCTAGTGCTTCTGCACCAAGTGCTACTGCACATTGGTTTGCTGATATTGTTAACTTTCTTGCAAGCAAAGTAGTGCCAGTGGACATGACATACCAACAAAGAAGAAGATTCTTCCACATAGTTAAACAGTACTATTGGGATGATCCAGTTCTCTATAAAATGTGTCCAGATCAATTGAGGAGGAAATGCATCCCCCAAGAAGAACAGAAAGCAATGCTTTTGCACTGCCATGTTGCACCATATGGAGGTCACTTTGGAAGCAACAGAACAGCAGCTAAGGTATTACAGTCTGGTTATTTTTGGTCCAGTCTATTTAAAGATGCAAATTTAATGGTCAAAACATGTGATAAATGTCAAAGAACAGGTAATATCTCAGAAAAACATGAAATGCCCAGAACCAATATTTTAGAAATTGAACTTTTTGATGTATGGGGCATGGATTTCATGATTCCTTTTCCACTTTCTTTTGGCAAACAATATATCTTAGCAGCTGTTGATTATGTGTCCAAATGGGTAGAGGCTGTAGCATTGCCTAATAATGATGCCAAATCTGTCAGCAAATTTCTTGTTAAAAACATTTTTACAAGATTTGGCACCCCAAGAGCAATCATCAATGATGAAGGCTCCCATTTTTGCAATAAACTCATTGAAAATCTTCTGGCAAAATATGGGATTAAGCACAAAATTGCTACAGCCTACCACCCACAGACAAGTGGACAGGCTGAATTGTCAAATAGGGAAATTAATAAAATGCTAGAAAAAATGATTGGGCCAGCAAGAAAAGATTGGTCCTTACACCTAGATGAGGCATTATGGGCATACAGAACTGCATTTAAAACTCCATTGGGTATGTCCCCCTATAAGTTAATTTATGGTAAAGCATGTCATTTGCCTATTGAGTTAGAAAATAAATCATATTGGGCTATGAAAAAGCTGAACTTTGATCACAACAAAGCAGGAGCACAAAGGTTTTTGGAATTAAATGAATTAGAAGAATTTAGGCATTTCTCTTATGAGAATGCGGAAATTTACAAAACAAAAACCAAGGCTTGGGATGACAAGAAAATTCAAAGAAGAGAACTTAGAGAAGGAGGATTGGTCCTGTTATACAATTCTAGGCTGAAATTGTTCCCTGGAAAGCTTAAATCAAGATGGCCAGGACCATTCAAACTAGTCAAAGTCTATCCCCATGGTGCAAGTGATTTATATGATGCAGCCACAACCACCACTTTCAAGGTAAATAGCCAATGAGTGAAAATGTACTATGGAGATCATGTGGAAAGAGACAAGTACACCGCACATGTTCAAAATCTCTAAAGAAATAAGGAGATAGTCAGGCTAAAAGACTCTTAAAACAAGCGCTTATGGGAGGCAACTCGTGTTTTTGTATTAATATTTATTATTATTTTGTTTAGTTTAATGTTTTCAAGTGTTTTGTAGGATCACAATTTTTTAGTTCTTCTGCACCTAGTGCTTCTGCACTATAGTGCTTATGCACCAAACTATTCCTCAAGTGCTGCTGCACCTCAAAAATTCAAAAATTTGACTTGGGTGAGAATAACGGTCAAAACAACAGCAAGGCGTGTGTCTAGTCGTGAGCAAGATCTGAAGTGTCGAGTAATCTACCTAAATAGCCCACGCGTCGCCATGCATGCAAGCCTAGCTATTCCTAAACGGCTATTTCCTTCACTAACCCAACACAATTCCCAATTGTTACCGTTTATCCCTAATCACCAACACTCTCTCAATCACAAAGCCTCGACAAAATCACCAGAAACCCCTCCTTACCCAGAAAAACCTTAAACTTCTGAAATCACAAAACTCCATTCCATTCCAAGAAATTCCAACAACCTACAACTATCCACCATGGTTCGCAAGCAAAGCGCAATCAAAAGTTCAAGAAGAAGCACAACAGGTCTAGAATCATCATCAAAACCTGTCCAGAAAAAGAAACATGGAGCCATTACAAACTCCTCTGTGCCAATAAATGCCAATCTTGCGCATTTTTGGGATAGAAAGTTCCTTCCTGAGCGGATACAGTCTCATGAAGGCGCATCAGAGCTTTATGGCAACAATCTCAAGTCTACACTAGGATTTATTCATCCAACACAGAGCTTTCTATCTGGAGCAAATTGTCAGAGAATTCTATGCTGGGATTCAAAGCAATCACAAGGGGAAGATGCAGGATCATGCTGTTGTAAGAGGTAGGAAAGTCTATTTCAGGTCTGATAGGATAAATGATCACTATAATCTAGTCTGTACTGGGCCTGATTTTAGAGAAAAAGTAGAAAAATATGGCAAAAAAAGGAGATGGAGAGAGTGAAATCTAGGATTGCTGTGCAGAATTCAAAATGGGATAAAATGTCTAATACTGAATTTAAGTTGAAAAACAGATGGCTGATACCTGAGTTAGGCAACTGGTATATCTTTATTGATTGTTCTATTTTACCCACATCACACGCATACACTCTGTCAAAAGAGAGATTGATCCTTTTGGATGCAATCCTCACCAATGAGAATGTGGATGTGGGAAAAATCATCAATAGGCAGATACTAGAGTGTGCTGTAAAAAGGGAAGGATTCTTGTTCTTTCCATGTTTGATAACTGAGCTTTGCATGAAGCAAGGAGTGCTTATCAGTGATGAAGAACACAAGCATAGAAAATACCCTCCTGGGCCACTATCTGCTGAGATGAAGGAAAGAACCAATATTAAAGCTGTGGAACCAACCCTGGTGCAGGAGCACCTTGTGCAGAAGCACCAGGCTGTTTGGAAATTTCAACAAGAACAGCATGATAAGAAGAAGAAGAAGAAGAAGAAGAAGAAGAAGAAGAAGAAGAAGAAGAAGAAGAAGAAGAAGAAGAAGAAGAAGAAGAAGAAGAAGAAGAAGAAGAAGAAGAAGAAGAAGAGAAGGAAGAGGAAGTGGAGAAAGAGAAAGAGAGTGAAGAGAAAAATAAGAAAAAAATGATGAAGAGAAAGAGGGAAACAAAGAAGAAAGAAAAGGGTAAGAAGAAGAAAATAGAAGAAGAAGAGCTGCTCAGTGAGGAGCGGCAAGAAACTGAGGAGGATGAAACAATAGAAAGAATGGTGAGACAGATGGAGAAAAATGAAGATGAAGAGGATGAAGAAACCACTGAAAGCAGTGAGAAGAGCGGGGAACAAAACATATCTATGGAGGAAGCAATGAAAAAATTTGAAAACTGGTCACAACCAGAATTTACCCAAGCTACTCCACAAGTCAACCCCCAAGATACCACAACATCACCCTCCACTGGAAAAACACCCACCCCTCCATCACCTAAATCACCACCACAATCATCCCCACCACCACCCATCACCCAAGAAAAACAAGCTGAAAACCCACCATCACCAATCAAAGAAAAAACCCCACCACAGGCCACTGAAACTGATGCAACTAACATTTTTTTTGAGAAACAAACTTTGCAGGCAATTGAAGAGGAGGAAATCGATGAAGAAAAAGAAAAATCAACCTCTGATGATGAAGTTCACCCAGCAGCTGATGCTTCTGCACCTAGTGCAGAAGCACCTGAAAGTATTTCAGTTGTGACAGTCATACCCAAGAACAAAGAAGACACTGTCAAGCTGGTGCTGGAGGAGCTAGCAAAGAAGAAGAAGGAAAAACTGGGCAACACCCAGAAGTTTTTTAAGAAGAAGGCTGAAAGTTCAAAGGCTGTGATGGAATCAATTGTGGAACAAGAGCAGACCACTGTGCAAGCACCTGAGGAACCAGAGGAGGCAACTGATAAGCCTGCAGAGGAGGAGCCTGAAGAACCTAAAGAACCAGAACCTGTAGCTGAGGAAGTTGGTGCAGCTGCACCTAGTGCTTCTGCACCAAAACCTGAAGAAGCAATGAAGAAAAAACAGAAGGTGAAGCACATTCCATCCAGAACCAGTTCAAGGATCAGGAGTGCTGCCAAAAAAGAGTAAAGCCTTTTAATGTTGTTATATCTGAACTACTAAATATATTTTGATATCCCCCATGTATTAACCCCACACCCCATTTTGGTACAAACAATTATTATTTTGGTCTCAACTTAAGAGCAGTGGGGACACTACTCAGCTTTAAGTTGGGGGTGAAAAACATCTCTTAAAATACTATGCATGTGCTAGTATGTTTTAATTAAATATGTATGTTTGTATGCTATGTTGTTTATCTATATGTGCATATTTTCAAAATTTTGATGCATTCAAACAAAGCTTCTTTGAAAAATTTAGAAAACTGATTTACAAAAACATAAGTAGCACAAAGCTTTAGTTTGAAATACATCAAGTTATTTTTTAGGATTTAAATAGTTTTTGAAGCATGATCAGCTTAAAAATTTTTTGTGCAAAATCTTAACCAAAAACTCATTCTTTGAACCAATTTTTAATGATGAAAGAAAGAAAAAGAAAAAACTTGTTTTCCCCAAATAACCAATTTTTATCACCACTTTGACACATCAAAACTGAGTTTCTAAAAAGAACCTTGCTATTTGAAAACTACTAATGCAAAAGGAAACTTTAGAAAACCAAGGTCAAAAACAAATTTTTTCTAAAAATATAAAAGAACATAAAGAAATAAGTTTGGGGGAGTTTTCATGAATACTAAGGCTGAGTATGAAAAACTTAGAGAAGTCAGCACAAAAGGTTACCCAAAAACACTACAAAAGAACCAAAATATTACAAGCTAGCCATATTTGCCCAAATCATCAAATTGAACCTGTTCCAAATAAATGTATTTGGTTTGAAAAAAAAGAAAACCATAAAAATGCAAAAAGAAAAAAAAAGAAAAGAAAAGCAAAAACCAAAGAAAAAAGTATGCATAAAGAGGTCAGTGAGGAGAGAAACATATGCTATCAATCTTGAAAAAGTGTTACCAAGGTGCTTCTGCACTAAAGAAACAGAAAAGCAGTGCTTCTGCACCTAGTGCTTCTACACCTGGTGCTTCTGCACCAAAACCAAAGAACCACCAAAAATAAAGAAAAGTGCAAATGACTCAAACAGTTTTGAAATGCTCAAACAAACCCTCAGTTGTGCTTAAAGACCCCCCAAGTCTTGAAGATATTGTTAGTCTAATCTATATTTGGAACCATCTTTGTTTTTGACCAAGCGTGATCTAAACTTTTTCAAAAGCAAAAGAGAAACTTCTCACTTAGTTTTGGGAACTGATTGGATCTCAGTGGAACGCACACACACACACACATAAAATGAGTTTTGATAAACCTTGGATGTCTGGGAAATCAATGACACACAAAGCAAAAAATTTTGAAAATTGAGGTTCATACAATGAGAAAGCAGTTTTTGAAAAGAGATGAGCTGATCTGATCTTCTTAAAATCTATGAAAATCTTAGTTTTGTTTTGTCATTACTTGAGGACAAGCAATGGTTTAAGTTTGGGGGTGTGATAACTCTATTTTATATAGAGTTATTCATACATCTAACCCTAACTAATTGCCTGAAACCAAGTATAATATGTATTAAATATAGTAGTTTTAGCCAAATAAACAACATTATAAGTTTTATAGAAGATTGCACAATGATTTAAGCATTTTGTATATATATTTGTATGTTTGATATGTTTGCTCAGTGCAGCTGCAGTTAATACTTCTGCACCAGGAAAACAGCATTGCTTCCACACTAAAGTCACATCCAAGATAAAATGTTTCTTCACTTAGTGCTTCTGCACTAGATGCTTCCGCATCTTAGTGCTTCTGCACTAGATGCTTCCGCATCTTAGTGCTTCTGCACCGTCCAGCTGTGAGCTTAGAACCCCCCACCTTGGAAGCACCACAATTCATACCATGGCACCAAAAGTTTTGTGACATCATGCTTAGTGTAACATCCTCAAAAATAATTAATCGAATTATTTGGATGTTGACCCAAATTAATTATTTTTAGTACTTGATTGGTGTATTTTTCGAGTGCTAAAGTTAATTAATTGGATGTCTCAGGAACGATAAACTGATAAAACGGGGTAAGGGTGATTTGGGGAAGAAATAAGAGATTAAGGGTAATATGGTCATTTAACCATATTACCACTTAATAGAAGAAAGAAAGAAGAGAAGTCAAAGAAAGAAAAGAAAGAAAGAATCGAAGGAAAGAAGAGAAGAGAAGAAAGAAAGAAGAGAAAAGAAGAAGAGGAAAGAAGAAGAGAAAGGAAGAAGAAGAAGTGAAGATCCAGCCCCAAAATTCATTATCATCCCTCCTCCACCATCAAAACCCAATAGTTTGGTAAATTTCTCTCCATTTTTCCCCCTTGCTTATTGACTTCGAAAATTGAGGGTTTGTGGGGAAAATTTGTTGAAATCATGGATTGTTAGGTTGTGTTGATGATTGAGTTATGATTAGGATCGAAGCTAGGAGCGGATTGATCGCGTGGTGGAGCTCGAATCGAAGTTTGAAGCGGTTTGGTGATATAGGGTTCCGTTTGGGAATTCTCAAGTCTCGGAAAATTCGGTTCGGTATCGGCTCTCGCGTCAAGGGTGAGTTTTACTCACGTTTAGGTATATTCCGTTTTGGTATAATTTGTGCGTCGATTGGTCCCGAGAAATTTTGAGTCAAAAACCGTTATTTCAAAAAATAGCGCTTTTGGATAAAATTTGTTTAGATTGAGTTTTTGATTGGATTGATTGATTGATTGTGTGGCTTTGATTGGGTCTGTTTTGTGGGTTGTTTGATCTGTTTTCGATCGGAACGAGAATCGGAATTGAGCGGAATAGCGGATTTCGCGAAAATCACAAAATCTGCACTAGACAGGTCCCCAACGCGTCGCGACCCGCAGGGCATCGCGTCGCGACCCAGTGTGTTTTTGCAACGCAAATGTTTCTGACGCTTTTCGCTTCGCGACGGCAGTAGTTCGCATCGCGACGGTTTGCAGATTTTCAGCAACTGTACACTGTTTTTGTTTTCGCGATAACTTTTGATCCGGGAACCCGATTGAGGTGTTCTAAGATGCGTTTGAAAGCTTATTCAGAGGCCTAACTGAATATTATATTTTTAAGTCAAAAGGAACTGTTTTTGGAGACGTAAAATGTGTTGAAAAGTGTCGAACTAGTGTACGAGAGCGAACTTCAAATTTTGATATTTGAAACTAAATGTTCAACTATGGGTGTGATGTGAATGAACTATGAGTTCATGTGTCTGTAGATATATTTATTATATCGAGTTGGGTGACGACCCATGTTGACATACTAGGCGGGGTAGTCATGAACCCTTACCCTAGGCTCCGTACCGTTAGGAAACACTATTGGTTATGGGGTTCGCCGAAAGATGCAAGGAGATTGCGGCCGGTGTTGTGTTAAAAGTTATTGTACTACGTTCACCGGAAAATGCAAGTGGATTGTGGATGGTGGTACGTAGAAAGGCCTGGGATGCTAGTTCATCGGGAAAAGCAAGTGGATTGTGGTCGGTGTCTTACTAGGTCGAAGCCTTATTGTATGGTTCACCGGGAATAGCAAGTGGATTGCGGTCGGTGTCGTGTCAAATCTTAAAAATGTTTTTAAAGGACCGAGAGTGCTAGTAGGGGTCTCGGTAGAACTCACTGAGATTGTATCTCATTGTTTATATGTTGTTATTTTACAGAGAAACAGGGACAGAAGAAACCACAGAGGCACGAGTAGGTGGCCCGGGGAGATGGATGATGACTTAGCTTTGCGTTTAAGTTTATTTTCCTTCTGTTGTCTATGTATTATGACACCATGACATTAGTGTTATGTTTATCTTTCATTCCGCTTTCTTGTATGACTCTGACTACCATAGTTGCTGACAGTTTATGGTCTGAGCACCGTATGGACTTATTTGTGTATAAGACGATTATGTTATGTTTCAGCAAAAAAATTTATAGTGGTATTCAGTGTCTGAGCAGGAAATATTATCTCTGATGTGTTATTGATGTGCACTTGGGTATTTTTAACAAATAAAAATACCGGGGTGTTACACTTAGTCATTTGGCACGTGGAGACACATGCCCACATGCCCACATGCCCACATGCATATGAAGGCGTCCACCATGAAACATCATCATAAGGGGCTATACACCTAAAGACACATGGATCTCCACCATTGGACCTCCTTTGAAGAAGAGTGCTGGACTTTATCTTCTCAAATTCAGAGCAGGAAAGTAACCATGGTTAGGCTACACATTGCTGACTTAGTTACTACGCAAACCCTCATGCAAAGGAAACCTCAAAGGCTATAAATATGCTCCACTTCGCACTTGAAGAACAATCCCTTTCTTCATCCAAATTTATATAGCTTTCATACAGTTTTAAGTAGTTTATTTCTTGCATTTTATTCAGTAGTTAGTTGTAAGAAGGCGAGGAAGGAATTGACACTCTCTTCCTCCACTTCTTCATAGATAGACCAACGAATCAGTGCTTCTGCACCAATCAGAATTCCATTCAAAGGAACATCAATCCGTGTAACTTCTACCCTATTGATATCTTTTGTATTATCCATATTATTATGCTCTTTGCATATTCTCTCTATTATATAATGAGTAACATGAGCTAAATTCCTTTAGTTGAGATGTTCTAAACTTATAATGATCTTTTGAGTAAGTTATTATGCTTTTAAGTGTTGTAGCATTTTGGGTCTTGTGTTATACTATATCCATCTTATTTTAAGGTTGATCGCTTAAAAGAAGTAGAGTTATATACACAGACATGGTTTATAACTAGAAATCAAGACTAATAAGGGTGAGTGTTTTAATAAAGGCTTTATTGACTTGTTAATAAAGAAAACTTTGTTGAAACCATGTTAAGTCCTAGACATAGGATAACATAATCCTTAGGGTGAAACAGTGGGTACCTCAAAGGCAGGAGTGGACTTATTTAGCAATCCCAGACATGGGAAGCTTGTAACGAAACTCTGAAAAAAGTAGCTGACAAGCACACACTTATGCAACTGCACTCAATGCTACTGCACTTGATGCTTCTGCACTTGATGCTTCTGCATCTCTAAGCCTAACTACAACTTGTTGCTAGGAAGAGAGTGGATACATGGCGTTGGGGCAATACCATCAACTGTTCACCAAAGGCTCATTATTTGGAGAGAAGATGGTTTAGTCGAAAACATTGAAGGTGATCAGAGTTACTTCAAAGTGGGGGTAAATACTATCACTAAGAAAACTTTCGACAAACAATTGGCGAACATTGCGCCATGTTCTTCTTCTGATCTTGGTTATGTATACCAAGATAATGTGTTTTCCTTAGTTACTCTTCACCCAAACTATGGATTTATTTGGGAGAGGGAAGTTATGGATGAGGATAATCACCCAAGATGCTTTTGCAAGCCTACTGGGTGGGATGGACCATAAATAGTTTATTTATGTCTTAGCCCAATGCATGGGATAGAATTACGGCCTATGTGGCCGAAAACAAAGAAAAAGCGGCTTTGGAAGCCGAGTTACAACAACAAATGGTTGCTAAAGCCAGTGACAGTAATAGTAAGGAAGACTTGGTCGAAGACCAAAGGCTTGATTGTGTATATGATGATGAGCCTTTAGGTTTTGAAAAGGACCCAATGGGTTCGACCAAGAAAATACAAGCACGAGATCCCTTGGAAGAAATTGACTTGGGAGATAGCTCTGTAAAAAGGCCAACATATATTAGTGCAAAGATTGACAAAGCTTTCAAGGTGCAAACTGTCGAACTTTTGAAGGAATTTAAAGACTGTTTTGCTTGGGACTACAATGAGATGCCAGGTTTGAGTCGACAAGTAGTGGAATTGAAGCTGCCTATACGACCAGAAAAGAAGCCAGTGAAGCAGACACCAAGAAGATTTGCACCACAAAACCTGTCGAAGATCAAAGCAGAAATCGAAAGACTACTCAAGAGCAAGTTCATCAGAACTGCCAGGAATGGAGGTCGCGTAGTGTTGGATGAAGAAGTGAAGCTTCGCAAATGGAGTTCTCTGGTGCGTAAACGCTGAATTTCGCAAGGAAGAAGAAGAGAAAGGGTTCGCAAAAGCAGAGAGAGAGTAAAACAAAAAGGGGAAAATGAAATAGAGAAGTTGCTTTTATAGCTGTTTTAGTAAGAGAGAGAAAAGGTAAACCTTTGGGTTTTTTCTTTAAAGAGCAGTTATTTGCAATGAGTAGTGGGGAGTTACAACACAAAACGTGGCCCACTAAATCTGAGATAATGGCGCCATAAAGTGCCTTTACTGGAAGTGTCTTTTCAATTCTGAAAACTAATGGTAGTGTCGTCATAAGATTCGACATAATGCTGTTGATTGTAATTTAAAAAGCGTCATTTTGTCTTCATTTAAAACTCAGTCGAAAAAGACATTTTTGGAAGGTAATTTGTTAGCCTGCATTTTCGACAGGCTCAATTAAATGCAGTCAACGGGGTTTGACTTGCTAATTTCAAGAGGAAAGGTGTTGATTTCGACAGTGAGAAATTTTCTCAAGAAGGTTCGACGCAGTGCTTAACTTAGTGGAAATTGAAGAATTGAAGTCAATGGTTCGACGAGAAGAAAGTTAGTGATAGATCAGAAGTCAAGTGCTCGTTGTTGAAACAGCATAGCAGTTATTGTGGTCGAAGACATGGCAGTTACCATTTTTCAAATTCTTTGTACAGTTAGTTAGTTATTGTGTTTCCCTCCTTGTATAAATAGTAGTTTTTCATAGGAAAAATGGGCCACAAACTCACTTACAGAATTCTGAAACTCAAACTTCCAACATCGCAGAAAAAACGAGTCAGAGAACAATGTATGAACTTGTGCACCATTCTCTTTACAATTAATGCAATTTCACTTTTACTTTCTTAAGTTTTCTGCATTTTATTTGTTTTCTCTTCGCCTTCTACTCAGAATTCTCCTTTCTGGAGATAACTTCGACGGTTATCTTCATACTTTCAAGTTTAAACTGTAAGAACACTCATAATTTCTGGAAAAACTTTAACACAAATGTGCTAGGATTTTTTAGTTGATCCTGCAAGCAACATTAATTTGTAACTAGCGGTGTTTACCAAAAAACACGTTAAAAAATTTAAAAATTTACACAATGACAGCGCTTTTAGGACAAAGTGCTACTCATTCCCTTACCGCTTTCAGGAATGGGCAGCTCTTTTATGTGGAAGCGCTACCTATTCCTAAAAAGCGCTAAGGGAATGAGTAGCGCTTTTGACTGTAAGCGCTACCCATTGTGTTAGCGCCTTTTGAGAATGAGCAGCGCTTGCGCTAAAAAGCGCTATCTACTCTCAAATGATGAGCAGCGCTTTTCCCAAGAGCGCTACCCATGGCTATCAATGAACAGCGCTTCTTAAATGCTGCCTATTGTGAGAGTGGAATCAGTAGCGCCAAGTTTAACAGCGCTCAGAAGTGCTATCCATAGCTAAAAAAAACGCTGTCCATCCCAAATATGTTTTAGTGTGGACCACAATAATGGCCACCAAGCAAGTCAAATGGTTGGACGTGCTCATTGGTGCTATCCTAATACATCGGGAAAGGAGACGAGCAGCTACATCCGAAACTTTTGTGTTTCTTTTCGAACGTTATATGTACGAATCCCCGAAACACGGGTGATTATTGAAATACTAGAGGCCCTTCCCCCTCCTATGCAGTAAGTCCTATTTATTTATTTTTCTAAATTTTAAATGCTTTTGATTTTTAATTTGATTAAGAGATAGACACACCTTTTGAAATGCCCGACATAAACGGTGATAGTGTGTTGCAACGTGTTAGAGACCCTTTTGGATTCTTTTGGAGTATTGGATGAAAAAACTTGTCGTGAACCGTATTTCCACTACTACCGGAAGCAGTACCACATTTGGTTTTAAATGCTCACTATTTGTTGTTACTTGTTAGCAAGACATAATCGATAGGATGTAGCAATTGGTTGGTATAAAAATCGCTTTGGAGCTGTTTCACTCCACCAGGAAAATAACATAACATCCTCTGAGCTCCTCGGCTTGTTGGAAGAGACTTTTTACAGCTTGGTTTCGTTGAACGTCCCTTAATCATTGAAATATTCGAATTGGACACAACTTACAGAGCAAGCATAAACAAAAAAGAGATTAAGTTTGTACTTATTTTATATTTTTAGCTATGTAATTTTTAGAAATTTAGGTATTTTAAGATTTTTATACTAGAATTATGTATTTTGTAAAAACTCACAATATTTTTTTTTGAAAATATATTATAGCCTATTTTTTTGCCTTCACAAGTAAAAATTTATGGATTCGTCACTGCTCACGACACAAATGGCTTCCTCGTGATCAAAGGAAGAATGTGTGCCTATAAAGTGATTTAGTTGCTGAACAACGCAATTAATGTCAAATTTTAGTTGTATTTAGGTAAAACATTTTTCAAAGAAACCTTGGTGGTATGCTTCATGACTATGTAGAATAGTGCCTCATTTCTTTAGTAATTTGGGAGCTTTAAAAAGAGCGGTGAAAAATGACCCTCAAGAACCAGGATCCTATCCTATAGACAAAGGAGCCAAACAATGGTGGTGAATTGAAGAGTCCAATTCATCGTCTTTAATCACAGGCCGCTACTTCCAAGAAACAAAGCTTTGGCTCTCACTTTTCCCACACCCCTCCCTATTCACCCCACACCCCTAAACTCCCTAAATCCCAAAAATACCCTTGTACTAAAAACACTCCAACTCTCTTTCTCCCTCCCAATCACTCTCACACCCTCTCCCAAACCACTCAACCGAACCCTCACTCTCAGTCTCACCCTCCTTCGATTTCTCACCCTCATTCTCCCTCTCAATCTCAACTTTGAAGCTTCAATCTCGCATTCAACACATCAGGTACTACCACCCTCACTCTCCTCTCTTTCCATTTTACTGTGTTTACTGCGTTTTTAAAGATTTGAAATCTATGACGCGTTCGGTTGGCCTTAACCGAACGGTTCTGGGGACGCGTTCGGTTGATGACAGTGTTGGTGACAGTTCCACGGTGATGAAGGACGGTTAGGAATTTGTCACTTAAATTCTATCCGTTGTGGCACAATTTCCAAACAAAATGCCATCCACTCATTTTTCTGACACGTTTGACTGTTTGTAAGCCGTTGATCAAAAGTGTCGGTGGAATCTCAGCCGTTGAATTTTTTTAAAAAACATAACACCTATTCGGCTGCCCCTGTCCGAATAAATTCGGTTGGGGTTGTCCGAATTAATTCGGTTGGGGCCAGCTGTACCTTTGAAAATTTGAAAAAGGGGTGTGTCTCAAAAAAATAACTGTTCGGTTGTGCCTAACCGAAAATATTCGGTTTACCCTAACCGAATTGGCGAAAATAGGGCGCTTCATTAATGGCATATTGGTCATTTCGCAAGGTTAGGGGGTGTGGGGTGAGTAGGATGGGATGTGGGAAAAGCATGGGCCCGAAGCTTTTGGGACATAACCACAAATAATAGCCCATCAGTCACTACATTAAATGGGACAAAAAAGGTTTTTTTTTGTACCCCCACCTTATCAAGTTATACCCCCACAAAATATGATAATCCGAAAATACCCCTGATACATTTTTTCACACGGATTTATCTAATTTAAAGATAAATCCGATTTTTTGGTTTTTTTCCAAAACGGATTTATGTTTAAATTAGATAAATCCGTTTTCAAGAAAAATATTTACCTAAATCCGTTTTTTATAATTTTGCAAACCAGATTTATCTAATAATAACTAAATCCGTTTTTGAAAAATAACAAAAACGGATTTATCTATGATGGCGTTAAATCCGTTTTGGTTATTTTACAAAACGGATTTATCTATTTGTTAGATAAATCTGTTTTGAAAAAATTCAAAACAGATTTATCTAATAGATAGATAAATCCGTTTTACATTAGATAAATCCGTTTTGTAAAATAATTAATAAATGAAAGTGATAAATTTGTTAAAAAATCAAAATTAATTTTTTTTAAAAATAAAATAGATATGAATATCGGTCGTATTTTGGTTCCGATTAGTGTATAGTTCGTTATCACATGCCGATGTTGTACGTCGAGTGAATAATTTAGGCTAAAAAATCGGTTTTCGGGCAACCTACTCCGATTTTAATGAAACCACGCCATTAAATCCAAAAAAAATCATGGATCAAGACTCCCCAAGAAGAAACTTTTATTGGGATAGCGGGGCTCAAAATCCCAAATTCCATCTTTTACTATTTTTTATTACTTTTTTTAGTTTTTTATAATCTCCAAAAAATCTAAAAAAATTGCATAACCTTATTTTGGTTTTATTAGATTTTTAGTCGTGTTTTTATAATTTTTAGATTAGTTTTGACTCTTTAACGGATTTTTAGTAGTGTTTTTATAACATTTTTTAAAAAAGTTAAATAAAAAACTGTTTCTTTTAATACACAAAACGGATTTACCTATTCATTAGATAAATCCGTTTTGAATATTTTCAAAATGGATTTATCTAATAAATAGATAAATCCACTTTGTAAAATAACCAAAACGGATTTATGTAGTTACTAGTAAGATACCCGTGCATACGCACGGTTGCTGTCGTGTTTTTTTATGAATGAACTTAGCCAGTATTTAAATAGTCTGAACATTACCCCGTGAAAATGAAGACAAATTTAAAGTAGATAAAAAAGGAGTTTCAAATAAAAAATAGATAAACATTAAAATCTAAAATGTAAAAGTATCATTTAAAAACAATCTGTGCATTTATCCCGTGTTTTTTTATATACCAGTGCAGTGTTTTTTTATATATCAGTGTTGTTATCCCGTGTTTTTTTATATATCAATGCAGATATACCGTGTTTTTATATATATATCAATGAAGTTATCCCCGTATTTTATATATCAGTGCAGTTATCCAATGTTTTTTTATCTATCACTGCAGTTATCTCATAGTTTCAATTGATTATTTGAGTTGATTAGTAGATTATAGTAGATAGTAAAAATTAGATAGTAGATTATCATTAAAAAATATTTATCTCGTGTTTTTTTATATATCAGTGACAATTATTTGTCCTTTTTTAGGTATTAGCGACAAATATTTGTCACGTGTATTTTAAATATTAATTAGTTTAAATAGCCATTAAGCCTTCTTGTTTTTTAGATAGTAGGTTTATAGTATTCTTCAGAAATTATAATTATCAATGGTAAATATTAATCCCGTGTTTTTATATATCACTGCAGTTATCCCGTGTTTTTTTATATATCAGTGCTGTTATCTCGTAGTTTCAATTGATTATTTTAGTTGATTAGTAGATTGTAAAAGCTAGATAGTAGTTAAAAAAACTAAAGTGAAGTGATAAGAGAAAGAGAAGAATTGTTTATGGGAAAAGTAAAAGTAAAATAAAAAGAGAAAAAAAAAGAAAGAGAGTGTAAGAGAAAAGTGAAAAGTAGGAATTGGAGTGTAAGAAGAAAGAGAAAAAAAAGGAAGAAAGAGAGTGTAAGAAAAAAAAAGAAATAGTGGGTAATGACATTTTTACCCTTAAATTAGATATGTGTCTTGTTTGTTTGTATAAATAGATATTAGATTAGATTAAATAGTAGGTTTATAGTAGTCTTCAAAAAATTTAATTATCAATGACAAATATTAATCCTGTGTTTTTTTATATATATCAGTGCAATTATCCCGTGTTTTTTATATATCATTGCAGTTATCTCGTAGTTTCAATTGATTAGTAGATAGTAAAAGATAGAGAGTAGATTATCAATAAGAGTGTAAACAGATTTCGAAAAGAAAAATTAAAATTTTAAAGTGATAACTTTTTTCAAAAAGGTGGTAGTTTTTTTTTTGTTTTTAGTGTGGCTCATTTACATTTTTATAGGTAATTTTAGTAGAGTAGTGTTTGTATAAATTTAGAAATTTAGTTAAAAAACTAAAGTGAAGTTATAAGAGAAAGAGATGAATTGTTTATGGGAAAAGTAAAAGTAAAGTAAAAAAGGAAAAAAAGGAAGATAGAGAGTGTAAGAGAAAAGTGAAAAGTAGGAAAGAGAGTATAAGAAGAAAGAGAAAAAAGAAAGAAAGAGGGTGTAAGAAGAAAGAGAAAGAAAGAGTGGGTAATGACATTTTTACCCTTAAATTAGATATGTGTCTTGTTAATAAGAAATTCGATATGGTAATTTCATAAGACGTTTGTTTGTATAAATAGATATTAGAAGATAAATAGATATTAGATTAGGTAAATCCGTTTTGTTATTTTTGAAAACCAGATTTATATAATTCAATATAAATCCGTTTTTTTGGTTTTTTCCCAAAACGGATTTATCTATTTATTTATCTAATAAATAGATAAATCCGTTTTGGGAAAAAACCAAAAACGGTTTTATATTTAATTAGATAAATCCGTTAAGTGGTTTTACTGAAGGGTATTTTCGGATTATCAAATTGTGTGGGGGTATAGATGCATGTGGTGGTTTTACTGAAGGGTGTTTCCGGATTATCAAATTGTGTGGGGGTATAGATGCGTGTAACAGACAAGGGCAACAAGGCTATCCTTAGGCCCATTTTTTTTTCAATTTTATAGTAGTGGTAGTATGGGTTTTTTTTTAAACCCCCACTCCATCAATCTATACCCCCACACACCCTGTGAAAAGACGCTTATACCCTAGACCAGTTTACAAAATTACAATTACCATATCATTTTTCACTTACATCCGTTTTACAGAGAGAGAGAGCCTGTCATTTTCACGTAAAACGGATCTACCTACATCCGTTTTCCTTCCAACGGATCTACCTACATCCATTTTCCAGCAAACGGAACTACATACTTCCGTTTTTGACGAAACGAATTTACATACATCTGTTTGAAGCCAATGGAAGTAAGTGTTGAACCAAGGACAAACACTCTTTGTTTTGTATGATAACAAATTACATCTTATCTATTAATGGTTCAAGTTGAATAAAGTGCAGGATAAAAATTAAAGAGGAGAAGACACTAAAGTGGAGTAGCTTGAAGAAGAAGCAAAACTAAAGACCTAAATTGTTTATAAGCTTTCTTTAGGACACTGTGTAAGGTCCTATCACTGAAGGTCTATGACTTTTAGTAGCTGAGAGATGAGTTTTTTCAAAACATGCATGGTGCATCAAAATGGTTTTGAAAAATATTTTATAAAAATTGCATGCAAGCATAAGGTGGCAACAAAAACCCTAAAACTATTTTTGTTGAAAGCTTAAACCCTAAAAATAGTTTTGTTGAAGGCTTGAAATCAAAATCCTATCTCCTTTTACAAAGATAATCTATTATGGTAATAGATTAGGTGCCTGAATGTTTCAGAGCACATAATCGATTACTCTCCTATTTTAACTAAAACAAATAATCGATTAAGAGCTTGCCTTACCTTCCTTTTTTAGATCAATAAATCGATTAGTTCATAAAGATAACTACCTACATAAATCGATTATTTGCTTGCCTTGTTTTCCTTTTTTAAACTATAATCGATTATTGGCTTCCTTCCTCTCTTGACAACAATAATCGATTATGTATTCATATAACTACATCATGTAATCGATTATCAAAACATCCTGAGCCATCCTTGACAACAATAATCGATTACATGCCTATTCTAACTAAATGTCATAATCGATTATCATGTTTCCTTATACATCTATAATCGATTATATGATGTTCCTTTTGAATGACATAATCGATTATCAAGTGCAATAAATGTTTTTCAAAAAATAAATCTTTTCTAGCACTATAAATAGGAGGTGTGTTTCTCATTTTCAAATCACACCTCACACCACAATTCACAACTCCTCTCTGCTTCTCACATACATTTTCTAGATCTGAGAAAGAGAGAAAATAGAGCTTCAACTTTCATATCATTTTCTATTTTCCATATCACTCATCTCTTAGTCACTATACTGTCATTATATCTGAGGTCATTGGATCATAGATCTCTGTTTGTATTCGTTACTCTATTTGTGGGGGTCACTTTGAAATCCTGGGATTTGTTCTTGGGTCTCTCAATCAGAAGATTGAGTTGGTTTGAAATCCTGGGAAGTTTTCTTGGGTCTCTCAATCAGGAGATTGAGTTGGTTTGAAATCCTGAGAGGTGATCTTGGGTCATTCAATCAGGCAAGATTGAAGTGGTATTGAAATCCTGGGAGGTGCTCTTGAGTCGTTCAATCAGGAGATTGAAGCGGTGTTGAAATCCTTAGCTAGGTGCTCGGGTTCTCAGTTCGGGGGAATTGAGATTTGCTATTTTGAAGTTGCCTGTTTGTAAACAATTCTTCAATATAGTGGTTACCATCAAGTCCAAGGGTTGCAAAGCCTGAGGCCGAGGACGTAGGGCTTTTATCCCGAACCTCGCTAAATTCCTGGTGTATCTCTATCCCTCTCTCTTTACTTTATTTACTGTTTATATCTGTTTATAATATCACTACTCTGATCTGAATCTGTTAATCTGGTTGTATAACTATATCCCTACTCTGATCTGAATCTGTTAATCTGGTTATAGTTATACTCACTGTACTACAGATCTGTTTATCTATCATCTTCCATATCACTGCAATTGATCTACTCTCTACTATATTCAATATCACACCACTTCTTATAAATAATCTTATTGTGTATATTGAAAATAGTATAACATCTCATTGTGCCTAAATCTGCCTGCTTGCACCATATAAGGTTTAAATCTAAGTTTCCGCATTTGATTTAAAACAAACTTATCATTTATTTTGAAAATAATCCAAGATTTACACATAACCTTATTCACCCCCCCCTCTAAGGTTATCAGATAGTCTAACAGTAAGTACTTCCGTTTACATCAGTTTCTTCTCAACGGATGTACATACATCAGTTTTTGAATTTTGTTTTTTTTTTGCAGTGCCTTTTCATAAATTCGGTGTCCAGATCCCTCGTGATTCAACGGGGTTGATTTTGCGTGGGGAGAGTTCTTCACGACCGAGTTTGCGAGGTGGTGGTGACCTGGTAGATACTCCTGGCCCTAGTACACGCACCCACATTAGGAATGCGGGACATGCGTCTCACCGGCGTAGGTGCGCCCAGGGGCAGGTTGTGGAGGATGAGGAGGAGTAGCGGATGCAGGAGCAGTATCAGATGGATGAGGAACCTGAGTATGCTAAGAATCATTGTTATGTGTCTGTCTCTCGTATGTTGCTTAGGAGGACTACGAGTTACACGTTCCAGGTTTCCACGTAGTCAACTATAGGGACTATGAATCATGAATCAAGTATAATGAACCGCGAGAGTTAGTAAGGGGTCTCGATAGAACTCACTGAGACAAGTTGTCTCACCCTTCATATGTTGTTGTTTTTCAGAGTTGCAGGATAAGTTGAAGATGATGAGGCACGGTCATGGAGACGCTTGAGGAGTTGCTGACGCTTTCTTTTATCTTGTTATGTATTTTCCTTTTGTATCTTAGAATATTCGATTGTACGACTTATGTTGTTAAAGTTGTAAATCGCTTCCGTATACTTTCTATTTTGGTACTGAACACTAGTTTGAGTGGTGTAAGAACGCCTTATGTATTTTATGTTAAGTTATGTAAGTGCGCTTGATGGTTTTTAGCATCAAGGTATTAGTATGTGTTCAGTATTTAGAACAGGAAGTACTCTGATGTATGCCAGTAGTGCATTTCGGTAACTTCTACAAGCTAGAAATTATCGAGGTGTTACAATATCACCAATGGGTATCTCCTTCATAATTTTTTTCCAAAATTAGTATTATTATGTTATTAATTTATTTATCCATACACACCCCTAAATGCAATGTGTTTCGGAAATAATTATTAATTCTTAATTAAATTTATTTCTTTCCCAGCAGATAGAATTGATATTTCTTTTCCTCTTCTCTTTAACCCTCTAATTTCTTTTCCTTTTAATTTTAATGTTAAAAAAACTAAATACAATATATGAAATGAAGAGTAGAGGATGTGATGTTCTCTAACTTGAGAGAGATTCTTCCCTCATAATTTTTTTCCAAAATTAGTATGATTATTTTATTAATTTATTTATCCTACTTTTAAAAGTATGAAGAACTAATGTTTGAAAGATTAGATGACAAGCCCGACTGGTGTTGTGTGATTCAGGCCCGAGGTTAAAAAAATCTCTGTTATACAAGGCTGGGATGGAACGGTCAATCCGAGTTCACAAATGATAACTGTTCCAAATCAGTGGCAATCCTGCGACCATCTTACCTCTGTTCACTCGCCGGCAACATCTGAGCCGAGCTTGATAACGCCGGCAACTGTTCCAATAACGATGAAGGGTCATGAATTTAGCCAAATTAGAAATCCATTTGGGTATAACTGGATTATACAATCGACAAATGAGATACCCCTTTAGTTATAAATGTATACAATACATTTAATTAACATGGTGGTGCAGAAAAAAAAATTTTGTCATTTTTTCATTTTGTGAGATGTTTAATCAATCTAACATTTAATATTTTGTTAATTTTTTTTGCTTTGAAGTGAATCTTCTTGATTGTTTGAGCTTTATTAGATGGAGTGGTTTTTAATCTTGATTGTTTGATCTTTATTAGATGACTCAAATTACTGCTTCAACAAATCATAATCAATGAATAAAATTGAACGTCTGAATGGACACGGTACTAACAGTTCACTTTTAGGCACAACCAATTAAAAAATTAGAAATCATTAAATAAAAATTTAAAGTAAAATTATTGTGCAACACTACACAGAAGAAAGTCAAAATTATTTTACCCCTTTAGCCCCACGTTTATGTGGGTATTGATGGCTTTCTGCATTCTTCTTTATAGTACACCAGTACTATACCCGTGCATCCGCACGGGCCGATCGCGTTACGTCATACGATTACCTCAAATAGAAACGTTAGTTTGAAATCTCATTAATCTAAAATCAATTGTAAAATATAGAGGATGACTTGCATACGGACAGGTGCTGTCGTGTTCTTTTTAGGAATGAATTTAGACAGTATTTAAATAGTCTGAACATTACCCCGTGAAAACAAAGAAAAATTTAAAGTAGATAAAAAAGGAGTTTCAAATAAAAATTGATAAATATTAAAACTAAAAATGTAAAAGTATCATTTAAAAACAATATGTGCATTTATCCCGTGTGTTTTTATATATCTGTTCTGGAGTGGCCCAATAGGCCCAACGAGACAGTCCAGCGCAACCTACAGCAAGGGGGTGCTGCGCACAGCAACCAGGTGCAACATGGGCCAGCGGCCCATTCGACCAAGGCCGGCCCAACTCGGCCCACGCAAGGCGTGCTCCGCAAGACGCGCCAACGGCCAGGGCGCCCCTATCACGATAAATACATGGCAGAGCTCCATAATCAGGTACGTTTTACTCACCTTGTGACCCTGCCCGTTGAAGCACCTCTGACTTGAGCGTTGGAGTGCCTTTGCAGGTACCACCCGCGTGCGGCTCAAAACTCGGTCCCTCATCCCAGCGACCGAGCAACATCATCAACAACAACCCATCGTATTGATCAGGTACGATCAATTGGCGACCACAGTGGGAGGCCCGAGCGCTATTCCACATCAAACCATGCCGCCGCGTCAGAAACGTACTTCATCCAGGCTCAATCAACCTGGGTCGATCGCCCAACCCGAGCATACCCCGGAGGGCGTGCCCGTGACCATTCACGAATCACAAGGCGACCCTCATGTCGAGGACCGGTGTTGGGACGAATTCAACGGCCGGTCCAGCAACAAGAAATCCCGGCCGAGCTGGCCGATGCCGGAGTCACAGAGCCTCTCCCAGAGCATGTGACCCAGGCATTCCTCCAAATACTGCAGAACAAGAACCAGCTCATAGCCGACCGAGAAGCGCTCATCTCCCAGTATGAGCGAGCTGAAGCCTCGACCCGCCCGCGTGCGGCTCGCAGGAACGATCAAATACAAGAGCCTAGGCCGCCTCCTAGATACAGGACGATGCCTAGAGGAGGCATTTCACGTAGAAGAAGTGTGTCACGCCGAACTCCTCCGCGTAGGAGCAGGGTGCACAGGTCGCCCCCAGATAGGGGCGGACGACGTCGTCGGTCCCCTTCCAACGACTATGATTATGATTACGACTATGCTGACTCGAGCTACCGACTAGAGTCTAGCAGGTCGCCAACAAGATACTCGTCCGACGAGTCCTCAGGATCCCGCCGATCAAGAAGCAGGTCGTGGGACTCGTATGAGGAATTTAATGACTACCGCAACGGGGAGATAAGAGATGTCTCCCGTGCCATCAGCCAATCAAGAAGAAACTGTTCAGAGCGGCCTAGAGGACGGTCGTCGTCGCATGCTCCACAATACCATGGCCCCCATGGACCCCCTCCAATTGCCGACGGATTCCTTGGCCAACCGGTCGGCCTTTACGGTCTACCCATCGACCAAACTGCCGCCATGCAGCCCTGCGGGCAGAATTACATTCCGACCGGACAAGGGCCCTTCACCAGAGAAATCAGACGCTATCGCATTCCAAGGGATCTCAGGAAGCCCCCGAACATGAACAAGTTTAACGGCCGCGGGGATCCCGATAAACATCTCATGTACTTCAACAACTACTGCAGCTATAGAGAGCTAGGTCGGACAATGAAGTGCAGACTTTTTCCTCAGTCGCTCGAAGGTCGGGCGTTAGAATGGTGGGAAACCCTACGTCCCAACACCATCTCTTCTTGGGAAGGTCTCGTGACAATGTTCCTAGCCAATTATACAGCCAACCGCTGCCAGTACAGATATGAAGAGCACTTGGACACGATCGTCCAAGGAGAGAATGAATCCCTGAGGGAGTACATCGACCGATTCAACACTGAAGCCGACGCGGTCCGCGACCTGTCAGATAGAGACAAGTTGAAATATCTAAAACGTGGTATAAGAGAGGACCACAGGTTTGCAGTAGAGTTCACGTTGAACCACTATAGCGACCTCGGAATGTTTCTTCGAAGGGCCAACGATCATATGGCTTACGAAGAAAAATTGGCCGCTAGGAAGGGCGCCCGAGCGCGACCCAAAGAGGAGCACAACAGGCCAGGTAGCGAGCAAGAAAGCCACCGAGAATACCGACCTAAGAAATATGAACAGCGCACGAAGTTGAATACTCCCATTGCGCAAATCTATTCTGAGCGACAGAACAGAGAATTCCTGAACATGAAGCGACCCGACCCCCTCGTGCTCAAAGAAAGGCATCGACCGACCAAGAAGTACTGCCAGTACCATTGTAGTAAGGGGCACGATACGAACGATTGTATGGCCCTCAAAGATGATATCGAGGACCTGATTCAAAGGGGAGAGCTGAGGGAGTATGTTCTAGAGGAAGATGATGAGTTCAGCCCGCGAGCTGAAGAATGAATTCAAACGACCCTACAAACTGGTACTGATACTCGATCGATCAATAAAGGACAGGCGAGCACTATTTTTACCGAGGCTCGACCTTTTGAAAGTGTGTGTTTTAGTTAACATGTACGAGTGCATGCCCGAACACTCAGTAAAGTAGCGAGCGATCGAACAGGAACTAAAATTAAACTTTCGAATCAAAAGTACACAACGGGTTCACCACGGTCGAAACCGGGCACCCAATCCACCGACCGTTCGCAGGCCGGAAAGATGCATCAAGCCTCGAATAGGCTACGCTGCTTCACCCCTGTAGGTCGTCCGCGCGAGGCTACACATGGGGCAACGAATTAAGCCTCGAATAGGCTGCGATTGGTCGCTTCCTACAGGTCGATCCCGCGAGACTCTCAAGAGTCAACAAAGAGTGCCATCGAGTGGCCCAAGGGTCAGAATGACCCACAATCAAACGTAGGCCGCCGAGCGACCTACATCGAGCGCCATCGAAGTGGCCCAAGGGTTTGAATATCCCACAAAGCATAGGTCGCCGAGCGACCTACATCGAGCGCCATCGAAGTGGCCCAAGGGTTTGAATAACCCACAAAGCATAGGTCGCCGAGCGACCTACATCGAGCGCCATCGAAGTGGCCCAAGGGTCAGAATGACCCACAATCAAACGTAGGCCGCCGAGCGACCTACATCGAGTGTCACCGAGTTGGCACAATCAAGCGCCATCGAAGTGGCCCAAGGGTTTGAATAACCCACAAAGCATAGGTCGCCGAGCGACCTACATCAAGCGCCATCGAAGTGGCCCAAGGGTTTGAATAACCCACAAAGCATAGGTCGCCGAGCGACCTACATCGAGCGCCATCGAAGTGGCCCAAGGGTCAGAATGACCCACAATCAAACGTAGGCCGCCGAGCGACCTACATCGAGTGTCACCGAGTTGGCACAATCAAGCGCCATCGAAGTGGCCCAAGGGTTTGAATAACCCACAAAGCATAGGTCGCCGAGCGACCTACATCGAGCGCCATCGAAGTGGCCCAAGGGTCAGAATGACCCACAATCAAACGTAGGCCGCCGAGCGACCTACGTCGGGTGTCACCACATTGACACAAGCGAGTGCCACCGAGTTGGCCCAAAATAGATCACCGTGTTGATCAAATCGAGCGTAGGATCCCGAGCGACCTACAACGAGTGTCATCGAATGGCCCCAAGGTCCTGAGCGGCCTACTAAGAGTGCCATCGAATGGCCCAAAGCGAGCGCCATCTAATGGCCCAAGCAAAGTGAGTGGCCGCGACCACGTCCCATCATAAGTGGCAGCGACCACATCCCAGTGTGAATGGCAGCGACCACATTCCAACATGAGGGGCAGCGACCACATTCCTCAAATAGGCCGTGCTAGGCTGCTCCCTGCAGGTCGAGAGCCCCAGGCGACCAGTCAAAACGCTTAAGCGAACTTAAGCACAATCGAAGCGACCTAAGAATAGTCGCACCCCCAAGGGCGAGTTCGATCTGAGTCGATACTTGGTAAACTGCCCAAGGGACAGGGCCGAGACCCGACCGGTTAAAACGATTCAAGCCCCAGGTCGGTCTTAAGCGAGTCGACCTGGACAAGAAGCTTTTCCTGCCAGCGAGCCTATCCTTCTCTTGCATGACCGATTTCACACCCGCTAAAGCAGAATCCAGAGCGACCTCTGCCACACCGGTCCCACGCGACCTAACGAGGGGCATCGACCCCAGAACACCGGCCGGTCCCGTGCGACCACACGGGTGGCAGCGACCACCTTCCCATCGTCCAAAACGTCACATCATCTCAAACAACAGAGGTCGGCAGCGACCGACGCCAAACTCAACGATTAATAGGCGGCAGCGACCGTCAGTCACCCTTCCACAACTCGAATGCAGGGGGGGCAACGATTCAAGCCTCAGCCCGCTCTTAAGCGACCTAGGCTTGGGGGGCAACTGTTCTGGAGTGGCCCAATAGGCCCAACGAGACAGTCCAGCGCAACCTACAGCAAGGGGGTGCTGCGCACAGCAACCAGGTGCAACATGGGCCAGCGGCCCATTCGACCAAGGCCGGCCCAACTCGGCCCACGCAAGGCGTGCTCCGCAAGACGCGCCAACGGCCAGGGCGCCCCTATCACGATAAATACATGGCAGAGCTCCATAATCAGGTACGTTTTACTCACCTTGTGACCCTGCCCGTTGAAGCACCTCTGACTTGAGCGTTGGAGTGCCTTTGCAGGTACCACCCGCGTGCGGCTCAAAACTCGGTCCCTCATCCCAGCGACCGAGCAACATCATCAACAACAACCCATCGTATTGATCAGGTACGATCAATATCAGTGCAATGTTTTTTTATATATCAGTGTTGTTATCCCATATTTTTTTTATATATCAGTGCAACTATCCCGTGTTTTTATATATATCATTGCAATTATCCCCGTATTTTTTTATATATCAGTGCAGTTGTCCAGTGTTTTTTTTATGTATCAGTGCAGTTGTCCAGTGTTTCAATTGATTATTTGAGTTGATTAGTAGATTATTGTAGATAGTGAAAGATAGATAGTAGATTATCAATAACAAATATTTATCCCGTGTTTTTTTATATATCAGTAACAATTATTTGTCCTTTTTTAGGTATTAGTGACAAATATTTGTCGCGTGTGTTTTAAATATTAATCAGTTTAAATAGTCATTAAGCCTTCTTGTTTTTTTAGATAGTAGTTTTCAAAAACTATAATTATCAATGGCAAATATTAATCCCGTGTTTTTTTATATATCACTGCAGTTATTCCCGTGTTTTTTATATATCCGTGCAGTTATCTGGTAGTTTCAATTGATTATTTTAGTTGATTAGTAGATTTTTGCAGTTATCCCGTATTTTTATATTAGATTATTTGAGTTGATTAGTAGATTATAGTAGATTATTGCAGTTATCACGTGTTTTTTTAGATAGTAGTTTTATAGTAGTTTTCCAAAATTATAATTATCAATGGTAAATATTAATTATAAATTGTCAAAAAAAATTATAAATATCAATGGTAAATATTAATCCCGTGTTTTTTTTTTATATATCACTGCAGTTATCCCGTGTTTTTATTTATCAGTGCAGTTATCTCGTAGTTTCAATTGATTATTTTGGTTAATTAGTAGATTATAGTAGATAATAAAAGTTAGATATTAGATTATCAATAAGAGATATTTGTTTTAAATATTAATTACTAATTTAAATAGTCATTAAGTCTTCTTATTTTTTAAATAGTAGGTTTATATTAGTAGTCTTCAAAAGTTTTAATTAAAGTAGTATTTGTATAAATTTAGAAATTTAGTTAAAAGAATTAAAGTGAAGTGATAAGAGAAAGAGAATAATTATTTATGGGAAAAGTAAAGTAAAAAGAAAAAAAGGAAGAAAGATGGAGTATAAGAAAAGTGAAAATGAGGAAAGAGAGTGTAAGAAGAAAGAGAAAAAAGGAAAAAAGGGAGTGTAAGAGAAAAGTGAAAAGTAAGAAAGAGAGTGTAAGAATAAAGAGAAAAAAAGAAGAAGAAATAGAGTGTAATGACATTTTTACCCTCAAAAATTTGAGATGTCTTTTAGATAGAATGAGGGTATTGGTAAAATCATATATGGTGAATTTGTAGGCGGATTTTACCTATGGCACCCATGCATTTCTCCTTATAAAGATCATGTAATTTGACTCGAGATTAACATTTTAAAGCATGTGAAACTAATGTGGTTAATTTTACCCACACTAACATTAATGCACGAGATTCCAATCCTGAAACAATGTGGATTTGAACCGCAGACTTGCAAGCCACGAAAACAACGCCTACTACTTCGCTAGTTGGTGTTTATTTGTGTGTCTATATATATAAGCTAACATTGAGTAAATGATATATGGACATATACTTTTTTAAAACAAAAATTGAGGGATACCTTTGCTATCTTATGCTACTAAGAAGATCCGCTACTGAAACTAATGTTACACAAAAAAAGTGGAGCCAAATTGGAACTAATAATTAAGTTAAAAGACAGTAAATTTGCCTGCAAGTAAACTTCCCATAAAATGCACAAAATCAGAAATCACTATTTTATACCAAATCATTAAATACATCATCCAATATACAAAAAAAGGGAAGGCAAGAGGGAAGATGGGAAATCGCTTTTACACAAACGAACGACTCGAGAAAATTGCACATGCTTCCCAGTTGCTAACCAAGGGGCAATTATGACAACAAAACTGTACAATGTACTATACAGGTGAATTACAAGTATAAGCTTAGATGTATGTTCCATCATGTAAAAACATCATGCTTCTTTTACTACAAAAGTTGATCCTGCTTTCCGTTGAAGTCCGATGTGGATGATGGAGGAGGTTTAGAAGTAGTTGCTTGTGGTGGAGGAGCTGTAAGGGCGTAGGTAAGTCTGGATGATGATGAATTCTCAATAAGACCAGCAATGCCAGCAGCTGCAGATTGAGCGTTTGAAGGAAGGAAGAGATCATGCCTCTGGTCTTTGTATGCGCTCCAAACCTGGAATGCAGAAGGGAAAATGATTGTAAAGGGCAAAATTGAAGATATGGATGGTGTGTATATCTTTACAATAAAAAATCAAGATGACTCATGCTGTCAATAAAAAATCAAAATGACTCACAAAAGTCACATCAGAGTCATCAAATATTTTGAAGTACCAAGGGGAAAAAGACAAGACTAAAACAAGTAACAACATATGTATATCAAGATGTATTGAGACTCACATCAGAATTATTCAATATTTCCCGCACTTTAGTACAATGGGCACCTTCGGTAGCAAATGCGTGCAAAACCTGATTCAGCGTACGGGGGAAATTTGTCAGCAATAAATAGATCAACAGAAAATTGGTACAAATTAATGAAGTTAGACCACTTTCTTAATAAACAGCCATAACTGTAGTAACTTTCTTAACACAGTCTTTGGTTTAACAGAGAAAGAAGTGATAGAGAATGAGAGAAGAGAGAAATGAGTGAGAATTAGAGAAGACTAAATAAGTTATTTAGTATGAGAGAAATAGGAGATAGTTCTTCTCTCTCTGTTGTTAGGTTGAATAGAAAGTTAGAAGAGAGATATTCCATAATTAATCAAAAGACAATAATACCCTTACTTCAAAATAAAATATGAAAATAATCAGGATAAAATGATAAATTATTAATTAATGGGTTATTTCCCTCTTTTTCTTCCCATCCACCACATCTACCTACCAACACATCCTATAATCACTAGGTCCAAAAATAGCATTGTTCAGCCCCGTATTCACCCTACACTTCTCTTAACCACAACTGAGCCTAATTCAGTGAATCAAGCTTTGTCCTGCCCCAAATGGAAACAAGCTATGCAGAGTGAGTATGATGCTCTAATACAAAATGGTACTTGGAGTCTTGTTCCACTTCCTGCTCGTAGAAAAGCTGTGGGCAGCAAGTGGGTTTTACGGATCAAAGAGAATTCAGATGGTACCATTAATAAGTACAAAGCTAGATTGGTAGCTAAGGGATTCAACCAAAGAGAAGGCACAGACTATTCAGAAACATTTGCTCCTGTAATAAAGCCAATTACCGTCAGAATCATCTTAACTTTTACTCTAACTCACAAGTGGTCTATTAAACAAATAGACATTAACATTCTTGAATGGTTTTCTTGAGGAAGAGGTGTACATGTCTCAACCACAAGGATTTGAGATTGGTGACAAGTCCTTGGTATGCAAGTTGCATAAGGCTCTTTATGGCCTCAAACAAGTACCTAGGGCTTGGTATGAACGCCTCACTAAAACTCTAATTAGTTTTGGCTTTGTTGCTAGCAAATGTGATTCCTCACTATTGGTTTATGCTCACAATGGTTGCTGCATATATACTCTTGTCTATGTTGATGATATCATCATCACTAGCTCTTCTACTGCTGTGCAATCTGTTATTGATAGGCTTACTACTGTATTTGCTCTCAAACAGTTTGAGGCTCTTGATTATTTTCTTGGTATTGAGGTGAAAGCTACTTCTAATGGTTGTCTCCTTCTTACTCAAACAAAATACCTCAAAGAAATACTATCTAGAGCTGGCATGGAAAATGCAAAAGGAATATCTACACCACTTCCTGCAAAGCTTAAACTCTCAAAACATGGTGCTGATTATATGGCTGATCCATTCCTCTATCACTCTATAGTTGGAGCACTTCAATATGCTGTCAACAAAGCTTGCCAATTTCTGTCACAGCCACTTGACACTCATTGGGTTGCTGTCAAGAGAATTCTGAGGTATCTAAAGGGGTCATTAGATCTTGGTCTTGTTCTACGCCCTGCTGCTGCCTCTGTTCCCTTCTCTCTGCAAGCCTATTGTGATGCAGGTTGGGCAAGTGATATTGATGATAGAAGGTCTACAAGTGGTGCTTGCATATATCTTGGGTCTAACCTAATATCATGGTAGTCTAAGAAACAAATACTTGTTAAATCTAGTGCTGAGGCAGAATACAGGAGTCTTGCGCTTGCTGCCTCAGAACTTTTATGGGTTCAATCCTTGCTACATGAGCTGAAAGTGCCTCACTCTACACCTGTTATCTTCTGTGATAACCAGAGTACTGTTGCAATGAGTCATAATCCTGTCTTGCACTCTAGAACTAAACATATGGAGCTGGATTCGTTCTTTGTAAGGGAGAAGGTTCTCGGCAAAAAAGTCTGATTGTTTGCCATGTCCCAGCAGAGGCTCAGATTGCAGACATTCTTACAAAACCCCTAGCAAAAGCTGCTTTCTGCAGTTTACGTGACAAGCTCAACGTTTCAAGCTTTGTTCAGCTCTCCACTTGATCTTGTGGGGGAGTAATAGATAAGTAGAATATTAATAGTAGGATATGAAAGGTTGGCAGAATAATGAATAGATAAAACATGAAAGGTTGGCACTTATTTCATATGATATGAAAGGCCAACAGTTAAATCAATAGAATATGAAAGGCCAACATCTCTTGTATAAATAGAGCCTTGTACTCACTTCTAAATCTATCAAAAACAGAATATGAAATTCTCTGAATTAGAGTTAGTTAAAACTCTCTAAATCTTTCACTTCCCATAATAGGAGAGATTGTAAAACGTGAAGAATTAATCACTCCTATTTCTCTCTTTGCTACTTCTGGTCTACACCAAACAAGAGAAGCCCACTCTCTTTTCCCTACTGCTCTCGAGTAATTTTTATGTGGTCACAAATATTTAGACTCATCATTTGGTCACACACACAAAGCAGAAATAAATGCACTGGGGAAACACACAACTATTATTTTATTATTTTTTGTTTATGCATTTATTTCTATTTTGTGTGTGACCAAATGATGGGTCTAAATATTTGTGACCACATAAGAATTACTCATTGCTCTCTATCCCACCTCTCTCTTCCCTATTTCTTCTCGACCAAACATAGCATAAATGTTTGTAGGAGAATCGAGAAGTGGGAAATTTGTAACTAAAAGATCGTTCCATGGAAATCCATAGACATACAAGTAATGTAAATGGTTAAAAATGAATAATGAAACACTAGATACATTTTTAATTGATACCAGGGGACCTACAGAAAGACATCTAGAAAGACAACTGCATTTTTTTAGGAAAAAAAAGATACATATAATACTGATAAGAAAAAAATGTGAGAGAAACTCAAACTCAAGAGGAAGAATAAAATCGACTGAGATTCCAACCTCAATCGCAAGCACCCTGCCAATAGATGCTTCGGATTCATTCCACTTCATCTGAGAACAAAATCCATTCCTTCCCCCGGCTCTCCAATCAAGAAGACCAAGAAGTACTTCAACAAGACCAACTCTGCATTGATTGCAAATATATTAAACCCAGTGAGTTTGTAATTCTACTGCCATAAGCACATAAAAAAATCTTCAAAGCCAATGTACCTTTTTAAGCATTATAAAATATATTTATCTCATGCTAAAAGCAAATTCATCTAATAGCAGAAACACCACTTGATGGCAGTGACCATAGACAACATCTCAAAGTTAATAACAGATCCTCTAGATTATGATATTATTACATAATTAAGTTTCTTAAGAGATATTAAATGAAAATAAAAAATATTTAACATATTAATGTATTTAGGTGGTTTAATAATTATTCAAGCGGTATAAGAGCACCAATAGAGTTAGAGGGTATTTAGTCAAATGCAGTTACATTACTGTAAAATAAAGGGGTCTTTAGTGCCTTTTTAATCCTCGTGTGAGAACAGAAGTAGTATGTTTATTGTATTTAGTTAATTGCTAATCGAATTCAAACTATTTATCATACAGTACTATCATGATTCATGGCTACACTTCAGATATATAAAACATAGTCAGTATACCAAATTTTTACAAAAGCACACAAATAAAAGACCTACAATTGAAATTGATACCATCAGTTATCTATTTTATTGGCAGTTGTCTGGAGTTAAATGCAAAGTTCTTTTATGAATTTGGAATTCCAACGCATAAAATATTGAACTAGCTAAGGTGGATTTTTCTTAATATAAGGTACTTACTTAAGTCCTTGTGCAACAAGAGCATCCCTGGCTCTGTTTCCTGCAACCACAACACGTTTTAGGGTCTCAAGAGCTAAAATGCTTCCACCTTGCCAACCTATAGCTTTCATTAGTAGTGGAACAACCTGGAAGAAATTTTAAAATAAAACCAATGAAACTTTTGTTTGGTCAAAGACACTGTGTAGGATCAACACAAATGATATATACAGATAATGAAATTACAGGCAACAAAAGAGACTCCCTAAAATATGAGACTATCAAGTTATCAAAATCTGTAAACTTTAACAACTCTTTCTGTTCCATTCTCAACGAAGTCAAAATAGACTTCAGTTGAATGGGATGCATTCCAGTAGTCAACATCTAACATATCTCCAAAAGGAGCATATCTGCGTCACTCCTTTTCCACAAAAATAAATAAAGAAACCGAAATTTCTTCCATACAATTGCCAGTATATTCTCTAGCAGGATTCCCCCGAGGCTTATTTTCCTAGAAGTTTAAAAATAAGATTAGCAGGTAATTTCTTCCTTTCAATTGCCAGTATATTCTCTAGCAGGATTTCCCCTTGAGGCTTATATGCCCAGAAGTTTAAAAATAAGATTAGCAGGTAAAATAGCACTGCCGTAAGTCAGCAGTCGTTTATATATCTGGTGAACCAGGGTCACAGACTTCACGAAATTCAAAGATGAACAAAACAGGCCTAGAGAGACACAGGATTCCGGAAGTAGAGGTCACCAAGCCATAACAAAGAAAATCTTGTGACGCCAGTGACGGACAAGTAAGATTCAAGCCAGCAATCTCTCTCTCTCTCTCTCTCTCTCTCTCTCTCTCTCTCTAAATAGGTAGAAACAAATCTCACTTTTTTTTTCAGTTGCAAAAATAAATGACAATAAATGGTAAATATTGTTGTTCAATATTATAAAGCATGAACCAGGTAGAACAAAGACCATTTTCTTCAGCAGCCTCCCACCATTATAGGGGTCACTGTCATGGTTTAATAAAACAACTTTGGATAAATGAAATGTAAACTTCATATAGATTATGTCTTGTTGGATACCTGAGGTGCTCCAACACTGGTTGCTGCCATGGCTTCAGCACACGTGGTACTAGCTGCCAATTGATGCAAGACACGCAAACAACTCAGACGCACACGTTCTTGGGGAGTTTGTGTGTTCTCTAATGATTCACTGTCAGGGACTGATGTTTTCTCTGCATGCTTCCCATTATTTACCTCACCAGTTGACATTGTTTCCCGTCTTCCTTCAAATGCAACTGCAGCAACTAATTTCGGTACATACCCAAGATACCCAACATGATCAGCTAGTGCAGGGTGCACACGCAGTAATGAAACCAGGGCAGCTGACAGAAGTAATGGAAGCTCTGGGTCAACAGCCTGTGCCTCATAATGTGTAGCAGCAATGGATGACAAATACTGATCTAGTAGACCTTCCAAGAACCTCTTGGGGTTTCTCAGAGGGAATTTAGGATCTTTCAGAAAAAGACGAACATAGATGCCACCAACCTGCATCCACACAGAAATTTGAGTCAAGTTACAGGAGAATATACACTTTAATACATATTTTATCAAAAAAGGGATCCTATAGTTTATTTTATCAAACAAAATTATACACCACATATATTAGGTGATACCTGCGGCTCATCTCTCATTTCCTGCTGTCCAGAAGCCTGCTCAAGCACATCCCAATCAACAACACGACCTTTCATCTGCTCGCGGTATAGCTCTGATGCCATAGTGGAAATTTGTGCAGATAAGGAAGCTGCCATTGCCGGCGTCCATACAAGTTCTGGTGTCTCAGTAGTCTGCTCAAGGGCAACTACAACAGCTTCACCAGGTCCATCCCTAATTATGGATACAAGGCCATCTGGAAGGAACCTTGCAAGTGTTATAGCAACTCTTGGTCCATGCATTGGTTGGCTAACAAGCTTCCCCAACAAGGAGGCTGCCATAGCTCGTTGCTGGAGTGGAATTTCTTCTGCATGGAATGGAATCACATCTATTAGCAATATTTATAAATCTGTATTAGAATTTGGGTCTAACACATCCTTCAAAACTGGCTTCTAAGGTGAGGGATGCTCTTTCATTATTAACTCTTATGAGACCTTATCTCTTGTCTACGTGAGATTGGGTTTTTTCCAATACACCCCCTCATTCCCAACACTAACGGGCTTAGTGCCTGAATAATAAAGTGGTGGCCCATTAATGGAACTAGGATTGGCTTTGATACTTAGAATTTTGGGTCTAATTCATCCTTACAAAATTACTTGTAAATTGAGGGACGCCCTTTCATTACCAACTCTTTTTAGACCTTATCTCCAGTCTATGTAGGATTTGGGTTTTCACAATAATATACAAACTGATCCTAGAAATGAGAAAAATAAATAAGACCAACTTAGAGATGCAAGTCTTGTACCCTTCAAAGGCAAGAGCAATTCAAGAATGTAGACAACACCGCCGTGCTTAGCAGCTGCCCAGGCAAGTTCCCCTGTGCTTGCCAATGCATAGAGAACATGGAGAGACCCTTCACGACAACTGGGGGCTGAGTGAAGCATTTGTAATAAAAGCAGAAGACTAGACCCATCTGCAACCATGGCTTGCAAGCAAGGAGCATGTGCTGTCAAGAGTGACAGCACTCCTAGGCAAAGTTGAGGAATGTTACTGTTCGATGCTTCTGGTATCGAAAAGCACTCAAAAAGAGGCAATAACTTGTCTTTATTAGAAAATATGGATGCTAAATTTGGATTGTTAGTCAGAAGGTTCTGCAGAAAATAAATACGATTGGTCAGACATGACAAAAATAAGGTATTTCAATATATAGTAAAGCAGTTAGGAATTAACCTGAAGGGAGGTCAGTGCAGCACGGAGGTTTTTAATTAGCTCAAGCTCTTCCTTCCCTACAGATTGTTCATCAGACATTGTACCAGAATTATCCAGAATCCCCTGTTCATTGGTAGATCCATCAACAGCCTCATTTAGGTGCTCGGTATGTGTGAAATTAGTGCTGTCTTCAACATTTTGATTAGCATCTTCAATACATTGATTGTGCAAAAGATAAGATATGAAATCAATTAGAGCAACACAAAAAGCTTCTGGTTCGCTGATTTCAAAGTCTGGCTGATTATTGTAGACTCTCAAGTAAACATTGCCAACGAATAATTCTTTTGATAGTGCTTCATAGACAAAGTCATGTGAGTCTTTTATATCATATGAACCATCAGGACCTTGAGCTGAACGCTGCTGATCCACAAATTTCAGCAGCTCTGCCCGTGTTGAGGAGTTCCAGATAATCTAAACGGTATTAAAAAAATGAATATGTCAATACAATTAAAATGGGAAGTGAGACCATTCAGTGTTATTATCTTAAAAGTGCGCTGTGCAGCTAACTATTTTTAGGACTTCATGGATTATTCCATCGAATATCACGATTAGTCAATCAACAGACCCTACTGAATGAACAGGAAAACTAGTGTCTAGAAGAAAATCATAAATAACCTTATAAACTAACATGCACCAAGTATATCTACAATACGATGTCAGATAAATTTTCCGAGTATTTTTTCTTCATTTAATTTATACTACCTTTACAGTGTGATGTGAGTATTTTAGTTTATCAATTTCTAGATTTTAATAATTGAATACCTAACTAGCAAACAGGACTGTTCAATCAAGTTTAACCGGAAAATTTCACTTCTACTTTCGCATGTTGCTTGACCAAAAGCCCCCCCCCCCCCCCTTTGCCTGTGTACTGTGTTGTAACTTGTAAGTCTCTTTGGTCCAACATTTCTCTCCAAATTTCTTTGGCTCTACATATTTTCTCCAAAGTTCTTTCTCCAAAAATGCCTTCTTTTTTTCCAGGTCAAAATCAGTAATACTTTTCTCTCCGAAATTTCTTTAATTTTATCCCAAGTTCTTTCTTCCAAATGTCCAGTTTGCTATATTCAGTTTAAAATCAGCCAGAGGCCTTCGTTTCAGCATGCTGATTTTATTAACACCATTAACTTATCACCTATTAATTCTTACATCCTAGACAGTAATCTTTATTGAATGATTAAAATAAAAATACACGAAAAACCTAGCAGCCATTGACTAAACATATATTTCTTGTCCAACAGATTCAACACATATAATGTGTTTGAATAACCAGTGCAACAAGATTAATTAAAGTCTTGCCAGAGAATGTAAAATACCGGCTTTCATATTTGCAATAATAGTCTCACAAGCAAGAAAATAAGAGTCAAAAACAAAAAGGACAAAACTTAGATACAATACTCTAAATGCTGGTAGAACTGTTCTCAAATCATGTGACAGGTATCTTTTTTACGTCAGTTACTTTAGAAAAACAAAAGAACACACGGCTGTGGGTATCTAAGACTCTCGACTGTCCAATAAGCCAGACACGTCGGTGCAGCCAGTGGGTGATTAACAGATCAATATAAAGGTCTAGCAGGTACGCCTCCCATACGTAGTGGCAATGGTGTTATTTAGAGTGGCGCAGTCATAGAAAACATGGGTAGCTTCCATTGAGATTGAGAACATGACACGCGTCATTATATTATTTGAGAATCGTACCACCAGCACCTAATGTACTTATCTAAGTTTTGTCCAAACAAAAAAAAATAATTCTTCATTACAATGGATAAAGAAAGAAGGGGATAAATTCACCTCTGGTAACTCAAGGTTTGCGTTTAATTTCAACAGTAAATCTTTCGGCATTTGATCTTTTAACATGCTAGAAAGCTTGGGAGTTAACAAAATTCTAAGGGCATGAGCAGCTGCTTGATTGTAAGGTATTGAACTCCCATCGCCACACAACCCACTGAGTCTTGACAGAGCCTGGGATGCTCTTACCGCATGCATGTTTTTTGCAATTTGAACACTAGCACCAACACCATGTGATTCTGTTGCATCAGATTCTTCTGCAGTAGAGTCATACTGAAGCAGCAATGGCAAAAGGTACCTATCAAGAACCATATCCATATAAAAAGATAAGTACCAAAAATACTTTCGCATAACTGCATAGGATAGAAAAATTTCTGTAAGTACCACAAATAATTACTGTAAACAAACAAACAAACGTTAAAAAGCTCATTAGCTAACCAACAACTTGACAAGTCAATTCTTCATGATGACAAGCATTAACCAAGATGCATAGAGGAGTAAATGTAGTTATGCAAAGAGGAGAAGGGTAGTATCTTGGGTCAAGGTGGAAGAGGGTCAGGTGGTTTATTAGGTGGATTTATTTTCCTATGCCCATTAAACTGAGGTAGAGCTTCAATTGGATTGGGTCAACTTGGGCCAAATGCTCAGTGTTATAGTATCTTTGATCAGCCCATTTAATAACAAAACTATCTATCTTGGAATGCAGTGACAAAAGGCCAACCCCAAAAATGTTATAGAGGAAAGAGCTGCTATATAAAAGAATATAAATACAACATACATGATTTATACTAGTACCATAATACCAACATAAAATGTTGAAAAATATAAAAAAAAATGTCCAAAATTAAAAGCCTGAATGATAGGTAGCAGAAAATGTAGAATAACCGAGACTGTGTTATTTATAGAATGAAAATGGGTATTCCGGGTCTGACGGTCTGTACAAGGAAAAGGCAGTACAACGATGAAAATAGATATTCCAAATGGCAGTATTTAGACTCAACACCTTTCCTAAAGCTTAAGCATCCATAAGAGCATCAGCATCTTAGGGCTAATCTATTGAAATAAGCACTCAAAGCATTTTGGTCCTGTTTGAATGAGTTATTATAAATACAAATACTTGATCCAATAAAACAATAATTGAAGAGGGCATCATACCATAAAACACCAGCCTTCAATAAAGCATCCTGCAATTCAGAGGAAATAGAAACATTGGCAATAGTCTGTAGAGCAGCATCAACTGCTGCCGGTACAAGCTCAAACTCGGTGCAATGTACAAGATCCTCAATTAATCCAGAAAACTCAAGTATCTCAGCTCTGGCAGCCTCAAATTGACTAAGAACTGAAAATGTTCGCATTATGTTTGTAACAATAATGGCAGATGGTTCATTTCCAGGAGTAGTTGGCTGAACAACACACATGCAACGGGTAAGAAGTGTTCCGAGAAGATGTACTCCTCCATCTCTTACCAGCTCCTCACCATTTAATGAAGAGGAAGCACACCTACCCATATGAAAAATCAACATGACGGCAAAAGTTACTATCAAGTGTTTAAAAATATAAAACTACTGACATGATGGTGAACCCAACAAGAAAGAACATGCAAATCTTACGTTAGCCAGACAAGCTCTGATGCGGCAACAAGGAGAGGTGCTCTATCTGAAGAAAGAAAATTGTTATCATCCTTGTCAACGGTAACAGCACTCAGCAACATGGGATAGCCAGCATATTTGAATGGCTCTAATATGGCTCCATATCTTCTGTATAAAATACATTGTCCCTTTAATAAAAGCAGCAACCTCCAAGGCTGAGGGCCTTGCAACCCTTGCATGGTAGCCTGAGTTTTGGTCACATTAAGTAAACATTTTAACAAATTATAAAAGGCTGTTGCGCTTGCAAATGAACGGTAAAATAAAATCATTTGGGCTATAAAGTATAAACATGCATCAAGAAATCACAACGAAAAGGACTGAGCATTATCATTTTTACACCCCACTCTTATGTTTGTATATAACCACTATAAGCTTGCACACACATTCAGAAGCCGGTTCAAATAAATATGAAAAATTATATGCTAAACAGTAGCATATATGGATGTGCAACTCTTCTCTCTACCTGACTTTTCAAGTCACAAACCACCCAAAAATATTCAAGTCTCTCTTGCCACCTCTAGTTCAAAAAGAAAAAAAAGTATAATGGTTTTTTATGCATTCAATACTTGATTACATAAATGAAGCCCTCAAGACGATATAGGTTCTTATAGTTTTTTTTAAACCGAGATACCAAGACTTTAGGATAAGTATAAGAACCTTTATGTACAAATAATCATGTTGTCTTGGCGACATTTAGTAAAACATGATTCCAAAGAAGCCTGTGTATAATATGGAAACTTAAGTCTACCTGGAGGCGCTCATAAGCCTTCTGTATAGCAAGAAACTTATCCCTTCCTTCAGGATTTTTGTCAGGATGATATTTCATCGCAAGTTTTCGGTACTGTCGCTTTAATTTTTCTTCATCAATGTTCTCAATCTGCTTCGATAACCTAGATGCATCATCTACAGTCTCGAAAGAATTTTTTTTATTTACGTCATCACTAGATACATCCTCCAAGGATATTTCAAGGATCTTGCAAGCTTCTTCTTCAGAAAGATCCATGGGTTTTCTTGTCAACTCTTCGCGCCACATTACAAGTAATGACTGCAGAAATTCTACATGTTCAACAATTGGCCAATTTGGAAAACGAATCTCATCACATAAGTTCCTGAGATAATAACGGTGACACCACATTTCATCTCTCAGCTCTGGGTACGTCACTGGAGGCATGGGGGCATAATCATATAAAACATGGCAATGCTGTGACAGTTTCTGTGGAAAATCACCAAGATGCTGCAAAACCTGATAAAGAGAATAGGGAAAGTAAGTCAATACATTCTTAAAATTTTTGAGGGAAAAATCTCATCAGAGTGGCTACAATGAAGTCTAAAATACCTGACGAATTAGATTTTCTGCCCTCATTTTGTGAGTCCATATAATCTCTGGAGTGTCAGAATCAGAAACCATTGCTGCAGCAAATGCTGCTGGACCACTACGCTCCAGTACATACAACAAAGATTCAGGAAGAAGACCACCAAGAACACTACGTTTCGCCAAAGGCAATGAAGACGAAACTGCAGCCTCTTCGCCACCATGAAATGCTTGATGGACATGGGTGACAGCAAAGAGTTGCCCAATTGAAAGTAAATTAGACCCAGGATAAGCCAGTGCAAAATAAAACGCACCAGTGCTGTATAGACGTATCATGGCTTTGGGATTACGGGTAACAATGGCCTTTAGCAAAGCAGCAGCTGCTTCGACAATACTTGGTTCCCCAGAAAGTATGGCCTGTGCACACTCACACACCCCAAAAAAATAGGAAGTTATTTGAATTTGCTTAAATATTGGGAAAGCGTAAAACAGTGCAATAACCAAATAATACTGTTGCATAACAACCGGAACTAGGAATGATTAGGGACAAAATAAAAATCTAGCCAAAATGACTTGAGTTAGAATTTGCCAGAAAGATATGAGACGGAAAAAAAATATAAATAATTTCCTGCCATAACTGATTGATAAAAAACAATTTCCGATACCTGTGCAATATGTGGAAGGCATCGTGGACTTGACAAGATTCGCTTTACTCTAGGAGTTGGAGTAACAATCTCTCCAGCATCATCTAAATCTGAATGTGCAGACACCATGCTATGCAATATGGACAAAGCTGTGTACCCAACCTGAATAAAATATCCATTATCAATCAGAAGAGAAACCACAAAATAAAATTAAATAGTAAAAAGTTTTCAGATACTAGGAGAAATGTTGTAAATCGCTCTATTGTAGAATAGAATATCTCACTCTTTCCTTTCTTCCTTTCGCATATCTCTATAGTAATTGCAATTACTAGGAGATGTATTTCGTTGTTTCCTGATTATCGTTTAGGCATAATTATATTTTTGGTCCCTTTAGTTTGGGCTACATGCTATTTTGGTTCCCCTAGTTTTCTTTAAGTGAATTTAGTCTCTCAAGTTTTCAATTGTTACAATTAAGTCCATCCATCTATTTCCATTTATTTAAAAACCTCAGGTTTTCATAATCTATTAAAATAAAAATTATTAACAAATTGACTTGAAAACTCATCAATTAAATATAAAATTTAACTCAAAATCAAGAAATTCCACTTTTCCTTCTTTTGAAACCCTTATCACACATCTTACAAAATTCTTCAATTTTTTTCTTTTAAATTTTTAAAATTACTTTATATCTCAAATTCATCATCGAGCCATCATATTTTAATAAAAATGAGACTCTAAGAGGTTTAGGAGAAAAACAAATTCACATTAGGACCATATTTGCTTGATTTTTAAAGGAAAATAGTTATTATTACAAAAGATTATCTAACGACTTGCATGAAAACATTTACAAACGGGTTTTTTTCTCAATTCTTGAGAAAGTTTCTTAACATATAGCACTGCTGATTTTTAAAATAGAGGGGGTAAAATTGCTCAAAAAAAATAGTGGCCAAAGTCGCACATAACTTAAACTGCAGGTGTTGAAGTTATGAGTTTTAGATAGAGAAAGAGAGACTCTTAAAGTTGATTATGATTCATGATTTGATTATCCAAAAAGGTTAAGCACTAAACTATTTTAATGATAGCTAAGTGATAAGAACTTAATCCTATGAGATAACTCAAGAGACCCTATGATAAGATAAGATATTCTCATATTCTAACACTCCTCCCCAAGCTTAAAGCTTACTAAGCTACCAAAGTCGCACATAACTTAAACTGCAGGTGTTGAAGTTATGAGTTTTAGATAGAGAAAGAGAGACTCTTAAAGTTGATTATGATTGATGATTTGATTATCTAAAAAGGTTAAGCACTAAACTATTTTAATGATAGCTAAGTGATAAGAACTTAATCCTATGAGATAACTCAAGAGACCCTATGATAAGATAAGATATTCTCATATTCTAACACTCCTCCCCAAGCTTAAAGCTTACTAAGCTTTCACTTGTTACAAATATACCCTTTGAAAAAGAAAAATACATGAATATCAAGTCAAACTTGGTGTCAAAACCACAACTACCTTTCATGAACTGCAAGCAAACCAAACAGCAATTACGCTTGGCCCAGAATAAGAACGAGCAAACCAGTACTAGGAAACAATAGATTTAAGTGTGGGACAAGTCACAGAATTTCGTTACTGGCGTCGGCAGCCAAGCCTTGACGATGGCAAGGCAACAGGACTACCGGAGACTATCGACAGTGTGCTGAGACCGGTGACTAGAGAACCTACCATTAGAGACCATGATGAGACAAGGCAAAAAGCACACAGAGATAAGACTGACTTGGACAGATTATAAATGACGAACTGGGAACAGGACAAACAGATAGCCATTTGGCTTGAGACTAGATAGAGCTGGCGATAAGAGGCACACGAAAAAGTACCAATGTGGACCATTGGACCAAAAGCACCTTTTAGTAGATATGATGGATGCAGGAGTCTCAACCAGAGAAGATGAACTTGGGCATAATATTCAAGACCAGATGAAATGACGGGTGCAGTTTTAGATGTGTACAGAGAGAACATATGTGCACGGGGGAGATGCGCACAGAGAGATGTTCAATTGGAATGGGAAAGATGCTCAAACGAAGAGCCACAGACACGCACAAAGGAAAACACGCAAACAGGAGAAATGCGATATGCAACTCACAAACGAGATGAACCAGGGGTTGTAACAAACAACTGTCCCCTAGAACACACAGAGGAGGCGCTGAAGAGTTGATTGGCACCAGCAGTGGTGAGATCAAAAAAATCTGGAGGGGGGCGTGCATGGCTTGCGCCCGAAGATGATGAATACAAAAGAGTAGCGTGTGAAGCACATGACAGAGAATCTTGCAATGACGTCTTGTCGACAAGTAGATCAATGTTTGAGATATACGGTGGCCCGTGCGGCAGAGACAGCGGCATGTGTGCCGAAAAACGTTGTAGTGCTTCACCAGATTACATAGTTTCATGTGAGCGAAAACCATGAACATAAGGCCAATGCTTAATGACAGCTAAAGCCTTAGAGAGAACTTTTTTGAAACAAAGGAGGCCTAACAAATAGAAATTTGAATATAATTATTGGAATAGTCCCAAACTTTTGAAAACTCTGGCAACAAAATAGTGACGAGGCAAGTCACGGAGGATGGAACCTCTTTGATACCATGAAGTTATTATGGGTTTGATATTAGATAACAAGTGAAAGAATGAAGACCCTAAAATATGATGATGGTTGATTATTTGATTATGATTAGATGATACAAAAATGGTTAAGCATTAACCCCTATTTATAGGGTTACAAGACTCCTAATCCTAATTAAATAGGGAAGTAAATCATAATAATAACTGGGTGATAAGAACCTAATCATATGAGACAATCCAAGATACTCTAAGATAAGATATTCTCGTGTTCTAGCAAGAGAGGCCAAAAGTGTAATTAAGCTTATCATTTATTAGGATTAGCCTATATGATAGCATTATAGCCTGTACTGTCAAATCACCAAAGAATAATCAGAGATTTTTCCCCATCTTTCTTTTTCAAGTAGAAAAATTATTAGAGCCATATGACAACTTTCAGCTAGCAATTGATGCCAAGAACATAACTGTTTTCTTACATCGTTGATACCTTTCCAACTGTCTCTAGAGTTAGACTTATCAACATAACAGCATGTTACCATTGGCAACCACCTCAACAGAATTTAGGTACCACAAAAAAATCAAGCCATTGAGATAAATAAGCACGGCTAGGCTAACAAAAAGAAGACTGCGACAGCAACATGACTTTACCTGAGGTGGGGTGAGGACAGGAACTCTACATGCAAGTGCCCAACGAAGCTCACGAATATCACGCAACTTCTTCCAATCTAGCATCCCAGAAGCCCAAAACCTTGTTGTCCAATCAATAGCCTTCTTAGACCATAACCTTCTAATAGCGTCTTTTTCCATGGGCCCAACTTGAGCACCATCTTTGTCAACATACATCCATTCCTTAAGTGGTTCCATAAAAGCACCAGCTGCTATCAAATTTGATTGCAAAGGAATAGATGTTCTCTCTGAGGTCTCATGTACCACTGAAAGCAGATCAACAGCTAAAACACAACCTCCAACAAGAACACAAGCCTCAACATTTGATAAAACCTTCATCAGTGCCTGAAATTGAGAAAACCATAGTTTATTGAAAACCATAGTTAATTTAAATTTCCAAACAACAAAATTGGTAGTTTACTCGAGAATCTATAAAAGGTCATTTCATTTAAGATAATCAGTAAAGCAATATGACACCTGATCCTATTTCTTAAATTCAGGCTTAGCGCCTAACTCGTCTTCACAAAACTGGCTTATAAGGTGAGGACTACCCAAGCCTTATAGGGATTACTTAGGTCATACCTCTAGTCGATGTGAGACTTCAACACCCCCTCACGCTCAGAAATGGACATCTGAAGTGTGGACATGGGGTGAACTAACAGAGATCTCAACCCACCCCCTCACACCCAGGACTTGACATCAGGAGTGTGAACAAATGGGTGCAATAATAGAGATCTCGGTCCAATAACAAATCTATGATAAGCTCTGCTATCATCTTAAATTTGGCCGGAAGGCCTAATTCATCCCCACAAAACCGGCTTATAACGTGAGAGCTGCCTAAGCCTTATAAGGATTACTAAGGTCATATCTCTAGTCAATGTGAGACTTCAACAAGAATTAGCAACAATGAATGTCAAAATGTAAAATGTATTTTTCTTTTGGCCCAAAAACCTGCCAAAATATTAGTGCCTTGATGTAAAAAACGTGTAAACATTAGGATGAACTTCAGACATAAGCAAGAAACAAGACCAACGCGAATTATTTTTCCACCTCCTACTCAGAAAGTTAAATGTGCGTGTGTGTGTTGGGGGAGGGGGGATGCAACAAGATGGAGGGAGAATAAAGTAGATTCAATTTACACAAACCTTCAGAAGTAAAAGAAGTCGGTGCCTCAAAGCTCTATCATCTGTTCTATCCAAGAGAACAGTAATGTGAGCTGTACCTTCAAAAGGGCCTACAGTCTTGTAATGCTGCTCATATACAATTGCCATTGCCCTTGCACAAAGCTCCCTCACTGATGACCCACCACCTCCGCCAAAACCATCTAATCTTCCCATGTCACACCAATCATCAGATGCCCCTAATTCATCGGGAACAGCACCATCGACAGTAAGTCCCGTGTCTGCATCACACAAAAATCGATGGTAAAGGGCTCTAAAGAAAGCAACTGGATCACGCAATGGGAAGTCTTGTGCCCTGCCACCACTGCCACTCTCAAGCAGTAGACGCAGATAATACTGACCCACACAAACTTCTTTTGACAAGCTTGGGTAACGAACAGAAAATTCAGAGTAGTTCCAAGATATTTGTGGTACACTCTCAATCCCTGTTATCATGTCCTGGGTAGTACCCCCTGGAACAATATCTTCAGTACGCTCCTTCTCAACATCTAGTTTATGAACTTCAGCTTGCAAAGATTCTCTCAACTCTTGCCTGGTGCGCTCATTCCAAATCAGGTCTGCCCGATTGTGATCAAGATCAAAAGCTCGCCAAAATTCAGGCCAATTACATAAAAGCCGACCAGATCCTACAGGAGTGTTCTCCACAACAACTTGAGCAGGAGCTGGAATGCCTGCATTCTGTAAACCAACTGCATTGCTGTCAGGATCAACAGAATTTGAAAAATCAGATCCCAGAGCTTCACTTGAGTTTTCAGATGCCACAATAGTTGGAACCACAACAGTTGAATACCCATTTTGTGCTTCAGCAGTAGAAGATCCATTGGTCAAATTTTCACTAGTATGAACAACTGAAGATTGAATATTTGACGCCTGTCCAGAACTTGGGTCCACAGAAGTTTTATGATAGTTATCTGACGCCCCAACAACAGCAACCCCCATCTGCCTACCTGATTCAGAAACATCGAAGTTATTAGCTGAAGGGAAAGATTGTTCTTGAGAGGTTAATCCTCTGCCTATTCGACCTTTCCTCTGCTGAAGTAAACGCCTTTTTCTTTTCCTGTTAGATGACTCTTCTTGATTTGTGTCCTCAGCTATAACTCCATCAGAACGTGTGTGCAAATAAGCAACAAGACCAGGAGGCAGAATTCGAGATAATAGCTCCAAAGCTGGATGATAGGAATCTGCCCAAAGCGCGACAAGTTGTCTACTAACTTCACGCCGCTCACCAGCAGGAAGGAAAAAAGCATTCAGTAGGTGCCTTAACAAAGCACCATCACGTAGAGAAGCATCCCGCATGGACTCCGCAGCAATAGCATCTTCTTCTGCAATTGATCGCATTATCATGGCTACAGTTTCTCTGACACTTTCAGCAGGGTGACCAAACAGTGCAAACAGGCGACGCTTCAACCCAGCAACTTGGCGTAATAACTCAACAAAAACGGTATATTGGGTAGTCTCCCCATGCGGATCACAAATCATAGCCTCAAGCACTTCAACAACAGCCATCGAGAGTAAAGGTGACACTGATATGGGCTTTAATCTATTGACGAGAATAATGATAAAATTATTATTAGCAAACAATACTGACTTGTTATGCATAATTGTGGCATGCCACTCTCCTTTTGAATCTGTTACATTTACATCACCAGGCCCACCACCAATAAGTACAGCAACAAGCCCTGCAGCCTCAGAAGCTACACCTTCTGAACCATTTCTGAGTAAACCCATTATCCTTCCGACTGCTGCCGGAAAAGACATCACATGTGAAGCAGCACTTCTTGAAGCAAGTAGTCTACGTAGACATGCAATAAAACCCATCACAGTAGCTGCGGCTTTTGGTGAAGGGGGTGGCAATGGAGGAGACTCTGGAGGAAGATTTGGGGCAGCAGGAAGCATAGTAATCAAGGCCATCAAAGTAACCTCTGGTACTTCAATGTTTGGAGGCACCCCATTATAAGGTATGCAAGCATTGAACTCCCTTATTCTACGCCATAGTTTAGCCCTAGATCCAGGAATGGAACCACCTTCAGCAACAGCATCTTTGGCAGAAGCTGCTAAATGTCTCAAATGCATGGATGCACTTTCTGCATCAGCAACAGGTTTTTGTTGACCATATTGCAAATAAACTCTACCACAGGGAGGATCGATACGGTGACCAGGCATTGTCAGTCTTGACAAGATGGGTATGGCACATTGACCCTGTAAAAACATTATCAAACATGTACATGATGCTGCCTTCCAATAAAACATGCTTTCTTTTCGATAGCAAAACCACTAAACATAATTGCCTTCAGCTCAGAAATAGGTTAAACAATAATATTACAAGATTAAACAACTATCATAGGACATATATCATCATGCTTCAATGTTCACATACAATCATTGAACAATTTGTAACCAAGATGAGACACATCAACCTACTTCAGTTTGCAACGCATCACGAACTGCTGCAAGTAGGCTGTCACGAGATGTGCTTGCATAAACCTACAATTCACGTCATATGCATGAGAATGTTTATAGCATAATATATTGCAACTAGAGTAGCATCAAAAAGGCTTACATGGATGGGACATCCATCACTAAATTCAATTGCAAACATCTGGGGCTCTTCAGCAAACCGAACAAGAGCATTCACTGAAGATAAAGGACGAACAGTAACAGCCTGCATACATCTAGTCAAAATTCTCAACATTTGACATAACCCTTCTGAAAAAAATCAGCTTCAATAGCAATACAAATGCCCTAATATGAACTTGGTTGTGTCAACATTTCGTAATATGAACTTGCTGTTACTATAACTATTCAAGAGCCTACTTTAAGCTCTTTCTTAGAGCAAAGTCTTTTGTTAATTAAAAAGTATTTTGAAAAGTGCTATCATCTCGTTGGACAAGTTTTTCAACAAAAAAAAATGAAGTTTCAGTACTGTTCTTGGAAGAAATAAGCTGTATCATAAAAGCACTTTTTTCCAAAGCTTATCCAAATGCACCCCAAATGTTTGGGTTTATAAAATCTATGAAGTCACCAAGGTCAACAACATCAAAAACCTATGAATGTCCATGGCATATACTTCAGATTATCAACATGAGATGCCTGGTGTACAATTATAAATAGACTTTTATAAATTTACACATGCTACATCCTATTCACAAATTGACTTAATAAATACATCACTTACTTCATAGTTCTCAGGACGCCTTTCCACGAGTGAAACCTTCGTAAGAATGAGCTGACGAGACACAGCATCACCATGATCACCTAGTCCTCCTTTTGGGCCAACTCCTAAGCTCAATCCCGGAACATTTAGAGTTCCATGGGCTGCAGAACGCAGCCGTGTTACAGACCAACCCCCCAATGGGGTATCTTCAGCTCCAACCGCCTCTTTTGCTGCAGCATATTTAGTAATTTAACGCTAAAAATAGATGCATTGCACAAAAGTAGCGAATTTGAATGTGTAAGAACATGACATGGTTATAGCTAGCTACCCCTTTGTTTTATATACTCGGAAATGGTGAGACTTTGAGAAGTTTCCACAGACAAGGACAGCCCAACAGTGGATTTAGCAGTTTTTGTCTGAAATAAAATTTACGCACTGTTATCATTATTGATATTAAAACACGTACATTATATTCTGAGTTAATCCAGAAAGTGCAGTTAAACCATTCTTAGGAATGCTGCCTTAATTCAGTGGCAAAATGTTACCTAATTTAAGATGCCAATATTTTAGCAGATTAATTATTTAAGCTTAAACATAGGAATATTTTAGCAGATTAATTATTTAAGCTTAAACAAAGCCATCCATACCAAATTGGAGATAATAGCAGATGTTGTGCACCCAGAAGCAGCTTGGAAAGCTTTAGATTTCCTTCCATACAAGGGGCAAAGAACAAAACCGCTACCATGATCAACATTTTTCTTTCCGAAAGCATCAGATAGAAGAATAATTGCAGGGGAATCCATGTCTCTAAAATCCAAGCACCAGCGAAGGTCACCAGATTTTGTATCAATAAGTTCTACACCAGCGTAAGTTACTTTCAATTTCTGTCAGAGTGACCAGTCAGACAGGATAATCAGTTTAGCAGCACATCATTCTTTTTTGAATAAACAATTTGTCAAGAACAATTGCCGGTTTAAAAAAACAAAGGACCTCGTCTCCTTTCATCCTAACCTCCATAGTTCTTACAACATTCCAATTCCGTTTTAACATAAAACATCAACATCATCATTCTTCTAAATTGGCACGAGACAAATCTCACATTTCCACATTAACAACCAAAACTAACTTACAGAACCATAAACTCTTAACCACCGCAATATAAAAAAGAATCCCATTATCAATACTCTCGCATACATTTCTAGTCTGCTGTCTTTACTAACACGCCAGATAAAGTTCATTCGTTTTTCTATCCGGACAAAATTATCAAAAGCAGAAAAATCACAGCTAAAGGAGCAAATACAAATAAACCTAGTAGAGTAACTTTAACTTACAAAAGGGACCCACTGCGACGCTCGTCGCCGAAGATGAAGCACCGGGAACTCAGCTACCGGCGCCAACCGATTCCACCGTATTCGATGCAACTCCGTCAAAATGCTTGCCCTGTATCGAGACGAGAACTTCATAGCTTTGTATTTTCCACGGCCATCAGTCCGCACGCTAAGGTTGAACTCATTGGAATTCTCATCGCGGCCGAGAATAGGCGCAGCGCCCTCAAAATCGCTGGCAACATCGTAAGAATTCGTGACAGAGAGCGTGGAAGGATCAAGAGTAATAACAGAGACGCTAGAAATACAAAGAATTCGCTTGTAACGGCCACGCCATGAGTGCTTAATGACTAAGTAGCGAGCCAAGTACTCGAGCTCTTCGAGAGGTGGAGGAGCGTAATTAGAAACGGCGGAAGAGTTTCCAGAGTTTTCCATGACCGGCGGCGGACGAAGAGAAACAGGACGGTTAAGATCGGAAGCGTAGCGACTCACGGATTCAACGTTAGGAAGATGAGCAAGGGTGTGAACACGTGGCGCATTGTGGAAACGGAGAAAGAACCAGAGTCCCTGCGACGATGAAGCCGCGGGGCTTCCGTGAAGCCGAGACTGATTCGCCCCCAGTTCTAAGTCTTATATGCTTTTGTTTGTTCGATTAACTCGAACCCTAACTTCGATGATTAGGTTCATTCAATGTTGCTTTTCATTCGAATTGGGGTTGTGGGGAGAAATAATTGGGGCGTAGGAATCAAAGAATCTGTTGCATGTGGAAAACTGAATCGGAGTAACAGATCGAGTTGCAGAGTAGCAGAAATGGCGAGACCGACAGGAGGGGGGGAGTGGATCGGCGATGTTAAACGCGCCGTCTTGACTGATTGAGGATGACGTGGCGTGTTCTTATTCGTCGAGCTTTTTTGCCTGCTTAGGAGTTAAGACACTCTCCAACTATATTTTCTTTATACAAACACTCGACTTCTCTTTCATGGGATACCAATGTAAGAAAAATAATTGTTTGTTTTGCTTGAATTAAATTGCCTTGATTTTAGGTGTTAGAAAAAGGATAAAAATTTGATTGATTTGTTAATATTCTGTTTTTTATGAACTTGTTGGTATTATGTTTTAAACTTTGCTCACAAAAAAATATATATATTTAAACAACTTAAAATTGATTCTAGTTTTCTTTTTTTTTTTGAAAATGATGATTCTTACTAAACAGTTATTTTTTCAAAATGAACGAAATGTTAAAAGACCGACAAACTGCTTTTACACCCACCCTTCCCATGTTAGTTACCAAACTGCTTTATATAAATGTTCTACGTATTAATCATTTGTTTTTGTTCAACAACTCTTTCGTAAGAAATAGCATTCCTCTTTTTTTTCCATATTAGTATTGAGTTAGGTTAAGGTAAAATTGTTGCATTTCATTGATAAATATGTGCATGAAATTGAGTTAGTGACGCAGATTGCATTTCATGTGATTGGTGAGTTGATCCCAAACAGCTAGTGTGTTTGAGATGATTTTATGAAGTATTTAGGCTAAGGGAAACTTATGGGCTTGGGAGAATAAAAGAAAATGCATTCTCCATAAAAAAAAATGCATTCCAAATTTGTTCTAGAGCTCAAATTACGTAAGAGAAGTGGTTATTAGTCGAAGACAAACGAAACCGCTCTCGTATGATTAATGACAACGAAGTGGAGGAAAAAAACCCTCTCAATTGTATATTGAAGTGTAACGTGGATGTAGGTTTTCACCAGAGAATCGGTATTTATTAGATTTGAATAAGTTGTTTTATGTAATCTTATACCCTTAGATGAAACTCGCTCTCTCTATTAGAGAAGGTGATTCTTTGGAAACCACCATTCAAAACTAGTAAATCTTTTATTGCTCTTTTTTAATTGAATTAGTAGTATGAGATTGCATACAAGAATTTACTAACTTTATTTTAGTTTGTAGTATGAGATTAGATAAAGAATTTAGTAGTTTTGAATGTTGGGTTCCACTGAATCACTGTCACAGTCAGTCTCTGATAGAGAGAGTTGCTTCCATCCAAGGGGTATGAAATTACATAAAAGATGTATGATATTATTGGAATTTGGTGCTCTTAATCTACCCATACTACTAAATGTAGCAATATTGTTCAAAGAATTTATTAGAGCTTCATCCCAACACTAGTGGAAAAAATACATTTTATATCAGTAATTCATATCGGTTAAAAACGACCCAATGTTAAAAATGACGCGGTGGCAGTTTTATAATTATTTTTACAATATTTACATCGGTTGCCTCCCGAACCGATATAGAAAACGCTAATTTACATATTTCATAAGGTGCATGCTGTAACCGTTATAGAAAACGCTAATATACTAAAGAAAAAGAAGTGAAAGTCTAAAATCTATTCTGAAGCGCTCACTCTTTTTTCCTCGTGAAGCTAAAAAAGTAGAAACCCCCTCTCGAGAAACCCTTCTTCCTCAATACCACAAATCAGCGGCCTCTACAACCTTCCTCCTTCTTCGACATGTTCGTCTTCATTCATGACCCTCTTCTCCTTTTCACCTCTCCCACTACAACAAAATAGGAAAGCGGCGGCGGTTTTATAAGCATTTTGCGGCGGTTTTAATCGCTGCCAAATACCCCTCGCGGCGGTTCCAGAACCGCTGCAGTTACCTCCGCCGCGAGGGAACTCTACGGCGGTTTTGGCAACCGCTGGAATAACCGCCTGGAGTAGTCCTTAGCAGCGGTTTGGGTTTTGCGGCGGTTCTAACCCGTCACTAAACTGTCGTTTGATTTCCCATATTTCTGCAGCGGTTTTGAGGAATTTTGCGGCGGTTTAGAACCGCCCCTAAACTATTTCTAAAGCAAGTTAACTATTTGTGACGGTT